>JAMFTG010000073.1:5359422-5662240 GCA_023974075.1 Chaenocephalus aceratus
CTCCGAGGCTCCTTCAGCTTCATAAATGGACGCAAAGAGCTTTCAACTGATAGCAATGTATTTCCCATCGGCAGCGGTATTTGACGCTCATGGAAGCACTGCATCGGTCCATGTCGGCAGCAGTTAAAGGCAATGTGAGCGTCCATTCCCATTGGATAACGGAACATTTTACACCCGGAAGTAAGTATTCTCCTTACTGTCGATTGATTTTACAGTGATATCTGCACTACTCATCGACTAAAAAAACACCAGATTATCCTTGTTAAATACACAACATTGATTAAATTGTGTACAATGGTTTTGTGTTTTTCCCCTTCGACTCTGAGAAACAAATAGTTGTAGTTTAGGATGTTCGAAGACACTCCACTACCCATTATCCTCAGCTATCGTTTGGGACTACACCATGCGCTTTCCATATGAAAAAAAAACGTTTCGTAAAAGATAGAATCATACTTTATTCAGCAGTGCTTGCTTTACTCTTTGAAAGTCATCACATGAATGCATCGTAATAAATGGTTTGGCTGCATTGTAAATATTACACATCTGTCGTAGTTCTGTATTTATCTACAGAGATCGGGCTTCAGAATAGACGGAAACTATTCTTTTTACCGTTCAGTTTGAATTTCACAATAAAGCTAATAGTGATATTTTGTTTGATATTATTGTTTTAAATTAACTACTAGACCGCTGGGTCGTGTTAATACCATCTTTTCTGTGTTGCTGTGGGTTTTTCCATCGCTTTTGTGTTACAAATATCAAAACAATATATGTGTGGTCGTCTGTGGATAACAAAATATATCCGTTGTAAACTAAACCGGAAACAGCAGTATATTTGATTGTGTTAACACTGTAACTTGACAGCTTTTTAACCCGCACCTCCTACTGGTTAAAGCACGTTATTACACGTTTTAGAGTAATTGCAATGCAGGTAGATTGTACGGTGGCTGAGAGGTGCAATCGACAATTACAAAGTGTGAAACACTTTAACAAAGCTTAAGATAAATTTACATTTTATAAAACAAATTTACATTTTATAAAACTAAATTACATTAGCGAAACACTTTTACCAAAGAAAAAACTATTTAACATTAACAAAAACAAATTAACAAGATGCGAAACACTTTTACAAAGCTAGAGACAAATTAACATTTTATAAAACAAATTAACATTTTATAAAACAAAATTACATTTATAAAACTAAATTACATTAGCGAAACACTTTTACCAAAGAAAAAACTATTTAACATTAACAAAAACAAATTAACAAGATGCGAAACAACTTTTACAAAGCTAGAGACAAATTAACATTTTATAAAACAAATTAACATTTTATAAAACAAAATTACATTTTATAAAACAAAATTACATTAGCGAAACACTTTAACATTTCCCGAAACACTTTAACATTTCCCGAAACATTTTAACATTTGCCGAAATGCTTTAACAAACTAGAGAATTAAACCGGAAAGGGAATGCCCATCATACCAGAAGTGACGTGCAAGTGATTGACACAAACTTAAGTTTGTTTTGGCGGATAGACCGCGGTACCTATGGACGGTACGAGTGTGTTTATTGTCGTTACACATGTTTTGTCCGTTCTGTGGAAAACCACCTGGGCCAAGTGACATGGTTTGCTCATTGATATACGTTCTTGTGCGCACGAGAAAGTTACAGGTTTGCCAAGTAGGAAATGGAGCTTTCGCTGTGTTTACCTTCATTAGACAGCTAAAGAGCGACTGCAGGCTGCTTCGTTATAGCCACACACACTTCTACACACACGCACGCACACACACACACACACACCTAAACACATCGAACTGCCCGATTATTACGCCTTATTATTCTATTTATGAAGGAGATGTCCGGTCACCAGGGTGTGTGTGTGTGTGTGTGTGTGTGTGTGTGTGTGTGTGTGTGTGTGTGTGTGTGTGTGTGTGTGTGTGTGTGTGTGCGTGCAGGGCCGGCCCTTGGCATAGGCAGTATATGCGAATGTTTAGGGCGCATCAATCAATGGGGGGCGCCGAAAATTGAAGAATTTTTTTTTTATTAGAATTTATAATTATCTTATACTAACAGAACTACGCCTATATTGCTTACAGCGCCGATAAACTATGGCGCACCCCCCCCCAAAATCAAGTTGAACCGCCCCAGCACCAAAAACCAGAGGTTTATGAGAAATAGTTTTTTTTGTTGAAATAATGGTTTTAGTGTGCAATTATAGGTTTCGATTTTGTATTTGTGTTAATTTAAAAGAAATCAAACTCCCAAAAAACGTATACAGCTTTTATTAACATTGGAATTTACTGTGTAAGCGGCCGTGGGGGGGAGAGCTTAGAGAGCTCTCTCCTGAAAGACTGAGAGGCTCTGATAACCTCAGCTCTGTGAGGTAAAGACACGCCTTTATATGATCATTATAGTTATAAAAAAATAAGAGAATAGATTTTCATCTATTGGGGTCATGTTAAGTTGTTATTAATAAACAAGAATACAGTTTAAAAGGGGAGTGATTTGTAAAATATCCATAAATAAATGTTGAGAGATGTACCCATAGATCTCCTAATGTTGCTCTGAAAGTGCACCAGATTGATGCTTTTAACTTCAATATTAAAAAAAGAATCTTCCCTCCCTAGAGGAGGATAGGTCCCCCCCCCCACTTAAATCATGTTCACATGGATTATATCTTCGGCTGAGTTCAGCCGTCTCTTGCGTTTGCTTGATCAAATCAGCAGCTCTTCATTTTTGAGTGCGCAATTAATCGGGCCTTTACGGTAATCGCCGAGAAGCGGCACTGACGCAAGTACAAGAGTCAAATAATGCATGTTTTTTCTGCTTTATTTGCGATACAAATAATTTGCACCATAAGTTCTTAATAAAACTGACACTGTTTGACTCAGTCCTAGTTTGACTGCTACCAACAATAAAATGATGTACTTTTACTGCGTACTTTTGGGGTAATACTCTCTCAAAGTCCCCTCCTGAGAACAAAATAATGCCACTTCTGCTATATTTGATGAGATAAAATGATTTTTAGCCATTAGTTCTTAATAAAATGGGTACTGTTGGACTTAGTAGCCTACTTGTTAGACTACTACAGTGTTTCTCAAAGTGGGGGGCGCGAGAGACCAGGAGGAAAAATGGTTATGAAAAAGAAATATCATAACTTTGAAAATTATTGATTGGAAATTAATATGATACCGTACAGTACAAGTACGTCTGGGTCTCTGTGTTTCATTCAAGCTCGGCTCTGTGTGTGTGTGTGTGTGTGTGTGTGTGTGTGTGTGTGTGTGTGTGTGTGTGTGTATGTGTGTGTGTGTGTGTGTGTGTGTGGAACGAGCCATTTTGCATGGCAAAGTATCATCATTTATTGTTCTTGCAAAGGGATTGGACAATTGTATTATGTATTTGTTTTTTTGAGCACACAGACTTAAGGAGCATTGTTTTATCATCACTGTTCTAGCAAAGTGATTTTTAATTTTTTTTAAAGGAATGCTCACGTTTATATTGATGTATTTGAATAAATGTTAACTTGGCCCATTACGTGACTATTTGTGTTGGGGGCCCGACTTTTTTTTCCTCCAAAGGGGGGGCCTGACTGGACTACTACCACAAATACAATGAGGCACTTTTTAATGTGTACTTTTTGAGTAATACTCTGTCAAACTCCCTTCCTGAGTACAATAATTCATGAATTCTGCTATATTTGATGAGGGATAAAATGATTTTTTGCAAAAAGTTCTACATGAAATTGATACTGTTGGACTCAGTACTACTTGGACTACTAGCACAAGTACAATCAAGTACTTTTACTGTGTACTTTTTGATTAATACTCAGTCAAACTCCCGTCCTGAGTACAATAATGCCTGTATTGTATATGAACTATGAATTATTGTACTCAGGACAGGAGTTTAACCAAGTATGACTCAAAAAGTACACAGTAAAAGTACTTCATTGTATTGTTGGTAGCAGTCAAACTAGTACTGAGTCCAACAGTGTCGGTAAGGGAGTGACACTGTGTTGTAGCGGGAGGACTTTTAACATCACAGGTTCAAGTCGGCATTCACAGCATCTTTGTATACTTTGGGTTTATCTCTTATCCTGGTTTCAACATGTGAAACACTCATTGTAATCCTTCTGCTTCTGTGACTTCATTCTTTAAACTTTGGGACCGTCTTTCTGTAAACGAATCTCTGCGTTCGGTGATCAGTTCTAAAAGTCTCCTTTATCATAACAATCCTAGAAACAATAACAAAGGATTGTACCAACATGACGGATATATGACAGTAATCATTTTATTGAAGTTGCGGTTGACAAAGTTATCACAAAACATGGAAGCAACAAAGGGTTACACCAGAGCCAATTAGTTGACCTTAACACAATGATAAATTAAGAATAAATAAAATAAATAATAGTTATCATTTTCCAACATACATCATATTTCATGTTCAGCATCAATATTATCATCAATAAATGTGTTGTAATCCATAAAAGCTCCGCTGTCGTACATCTTAATTTATCTAAGAATACAATTTGAATAGGTTTTTCATATTTAACCCAAAATCAATCAAGCAGTTGCCAATTAGTTGCATGTAATGGTTGTCAAAGCTGTCCAACAAGTGTTTCTCTCATTGAAAATCCACAAACACAATGGTCCAGTATTTCAAACGATGCTTAATAAATAGCTCCATGTAAAAACAGGGAAATATACTCGGACAAAAACGTTGGTCACTTCGTCGTGGAATTTATCTTCTCTGCCATTATTTTCAGTTTGCCAAGGAAGACTTTTGGTGAAATTGGCACAGGCAGTGGACAGGTGATATTCTGAAGGGAGAAGCACATGGACATAATGGTTCAGTCACACCACGCCAACACGGTCCTTTCTGAAGCCGCCATTAGCAAAGGCAGTGTCAGCACAAACAGGTCACAGCTCTCAGCGCATCAATGTTTCATCTGAGTGTTTTTCATTTGTTTGAAGGGGAAATTGGGAGAGAAACTCCCTCTGGAGGGAATGCAAGGATGCAAGCCTTTGCAGACCTTTTACATTCACAAAAACATATAGAACACTATAGGAAAGGGAAAACCCCAACAAATAAATATGGCATTTTGCAATACCAGATTTTCCAATTCTGAGTAAACCCTGACCTTTAGTGGCATACATTGGTACTGCACTGTAGATGGGCATCAGTGAACAGCTGTTGATAGTGGGACTGAAGGTCAATAAGAAGGTATTTGCTCAAGTTGAGGCTTTAATGAATTATATGCCTGTTTTATTTCTTATATCATATTGGAGCATTTGTTCTGCAGATACTACTCAGAAGTGAGAATTGCACAACACAAACCAGAGCACGGTCATTTCCCCAAACACCCACACAGAGATGAATGGGGATCAGCCTGTTGCTATAGTAATGTAATATTATGAAGATGCAATAGTGTGTTATTATGACAATAGCTGCTTTTTGCCTGTTAATAAGTACAGCCTGTTTGAGTGTATACTGAGAGAGCTGAGAAAAACTCAATTCAATGCCGATGATATAGTTACACTCCCATACACTCACACACATTGCACACCTGCCATGATTTGGCATTGGTGTGATCTATAGGTATATGTACACACAAATCCAATGATCATTGCTGATCGCTTACCTGACCCGCTTCACTCATCCTCCTTAGTGCTCTGCTCAGTTTTCTGATTACATCGTTCGGGCCAACCCTTTGTCCCAGGGCCTCCAGGCCGCTTCTGAAGGAACCAGGCGAGGTACAGTTCTGTGGAGAAAGGAGAATGTGAATGTGAAAGCTATTTGAAAGCACGGTTATATGTGGCTTTATTTTAAAAAGGAACACTTCGCAGCACAATGCCCAGGTTCCTGCTTCTTCACAGGGATGTAGTTAGCATTTGGGAAAAGTAGTATGTCAAGTAGTACATCCACGTTTAAAAATAGGACAACTTTAAGGTTGTTGGAAGGTGTATTTTCAATCATTTTTAATGACAGAGCTAGGCTAGCAGCTTCTATCTGATACCAGTGTTTGTGCTAAGCTAATTGAACATGTCTCATTGGCTGTCACTTAACTGGATGCTGCTACTTTTTACAAATTATAAAGAGACTAAGCACAAAGTCAGGAAGTTCCTTATAGGCAATAATTCATCAGCTCTTTTTCTCTCACACACACACACGCACACACACACACACACACACACACACACACACACACACACACACACACACACACACACACTGTACTCACCTCGTGTGACACAGTGGAGTTAAAGCACCTGCATTTTGGTTCCTGAAGAAGTATGTGAAGAGAAGACATCATGTTTTAGTTCATCACTCCCACACCTAACTATGTTGCAACTGTACTCTTTTTTAGGAAGCAGCTGTAAAAAAGCGATTTTATTTGTGATGAATGACATAATAACATGTATTTAACAGCAAGGCGCTGGACAAGACAAGTCAGAGAAGAGAGAGCATAATTCAGCAGTCCACAAAACAACAACTGAAATTGGTTCACATAAGATAGCAGCGAGTCAGAGAGGAAGTGGTAAGTCATGTGTGCGCACCCTTCATCCAGATTGTGATTGTGAACATGTCAGATTTCTGTGTCACACACATGAAATGGTGTAAAAAATAATCTGCTTGTGTCTTTACCAATAATGATATCATATGTATGAATGATTTCATGATTGTAGACACATTTCACTTGTGTTCCTCCCTTTATGCGACTCAGGGCGCATGTCATGGAACGATCTGTATCTACGACAAACCACTGGGTTCCAAACCATTTGTGACGTTCTTAGGGGAGAGTTGAATCCGCGCTAGAGGGCGTGCATTAAGTCAATATGTTCTCACATGATCAGTCGTGCACCTTTGATATGATTCTCAGTGCATGGTTAGAGTTAGGGTTAGGGTTAGAGTTAGGGTTATGGTTAGGGTTACAGAGGTAGGGTTAGGGTTAGGGTTAGGGTTAGGGTTAGGGTTACAGAGGTAGGTACGAAAAGAGCTGTAACATCATTCAATCAAAAACCTTTCTATGTCTAGAACCGTTTCAAGAGTGGAAGACTTACAGTCATATGGGTTGAGCTGCAGTTCTCCTTACAGCCCTGTCAAAACCAACAAGACACAAGTTCAATACATCTATTTTGATTACACACACACACACACACTGCTGAAAACATGTATTTGTGTCGTTAACAAACAGCTGATTACTTTGTCGTAAAAACACAATATCTGATCTATGTCCAAATATGGTACCAGCACATTCCCTGGCCTGTGAGCGATGTGACACACACGATGTTCTCAAATGATGCCACCTTACCTTCACACTGGCTTCAATTAACCCCACATTTTTGATGAACTCGGACATGAGTGGTGAGTTAGTCGTCCGAATTATACTTCCAGAGAAGCACGGAGGAAAGGAGATGAGAAGCGGCAGCAGCAGTATTGGCAGCATACTTGTGGAGAAGCGACAGAACCCAGTTGTGGAGTACTACAGAAGTCCTGACTGATTGAATTGTAATTGCCCCGTGTTGATCGTTGTACCTCGATAGTCAGAGGATGGTAAAGACCTGTATATGAGTCTTGAAGAAGGTCTTGCTGCCTGTGGTGCACGCCTGAACCTTCTCCTGAGCCTTTGGCAATGGATGGCAGCTTTGCAGCTTTTAACACATCAGGATGTGACATTTCCAAGTATTGGGGAATCCCTGCAGTGTGCTGGCCATGCTGTGATCATTTTTCAAGATGCTCCCACACAATTCTTTCGTCAAACAGGACCCTGACATGGTGGCAAGAGTGAAACCGCATGTGTGTGGTGTTTCTAGCCACATATCTGCGAGATCTGAGTGCTTATGACTGTGACGGTATTTCCTCAAGTGTGTGAAGACCTGGCCGCCACGGCACTGCAGGCCAGAAACCTCCTCCGTCACAGTTTGAAGGTGTGGATGAACTAAGGATGCATCATTGTGAGTTCATCCAGACCCTTTGACTGATTTCATCCTGCCATTATATCCAGGGAAGTAGTCATGTCCCCCTCTAAGTTTCCTATCCCTGGTGCAACCACCCTAAGATTTAAAACATTGCATCCCTGGACCGGCACATACTGACGCTTGTGACCTTTTGACAGGCCAGGCAGCCCCACGTGTCAAGCTATCAAACATAACAACGTAGTTAGGATAAGGAAAAGGTAGTTTAGGTTCAAATACATGAAGTGACTTTATTTAACCTCGCCTCGACCTCTAATCACCTGCTGAGCTACTCATCCACACAATCAACCTGGTTTGTCTCAGATTTCATGACCCACCTTCCCTTTTCCCTTCATTTCATCATTTCCCTTATCCACATCCTTACATCCCTCCCCACATCCTTACATCCTTCATCCCTTTAGTTATCCCTCCCTACATCCTTACATCCTTTCATCCCTCCCTACATGCTTACATCCTTCATCCTTTACTCCTCTCATCACTTGTACCCTCATCCCTCACTCTGTTCATCCTTCACATCCATACCCCTCTTCAACCTTTCATCTCCTCTTCTGATCTCCATGCAGTTGTCTCCTTCTAGGTACCGTATGGGGGGCTTGTATTCAGCCCCTCACACAGATTCCTCACCCTGAGTCTCCCCCCTCCAGTTTGTCCCAGACCAGCCTGGCAGACCTCACCTCTCAGGCTACAGTCCATATCACCTGTTAATACATCCTTAACCAACATGTTGTTGCTCCTTGCTAGTGAAGTGTGTCTCATGACTTTTGGAGCACTTGCTCTAAGCGCTAATATTGCAGCGGATGGGTACACATAGTTTATTTTAAAACGCGCTTTGCCTTGTTATCACGCACTAAGGGCTGTGGCTGTTAGAATGCCCGAACAGCCACAAATAGAAGAAACAAAGGTATTTACCGTCCTGAGAAGGAGACGGTTTAATACCAGACTTAAGACGCACAACTAGCCCACGGTTATCCAACACTTCCTATAAAGGAAGACTTAGAGAGGTCCAGCAACTCGGCTGCAATAACTCATCATGTGGCGAAACACACTTATATTAAATATGACTTAAAACCACTACAAGGTGTGGTGTGTTGTCATGTCCAATCATGTCCAATCCAAACATGTCCAATCACATCTTTAAAGATGTTAATGAAATAAGAACACATTCACAATACTTCATACGATCAGCATTGTTTTTGAAATATCCATATTCATTCAGTAATTTACAATTCCGCTGCAGTTGCTTTTTAAATAACAAACATTGTGTTTTGTTTTGTTTTATTTGTTCACCAAAAATGTTTATTCTAACAAGGACATTGCCATTCTAGGCAAGAAGAAGAAAGGGCAGCCACAGACAGTTGCAACTGATTGGTCCAGTGCATGTGTAAGGCAAGGCAAGGCAAGGCAAGGCAAGGCACGTTTATTTATATAGCACTTTTCAACACATAAGGCAATTCAAAGTGCTTTACAAAAAATGAAAGACATTAAGAAAATGGCATTTAAAATCAGTCATTAAAAAAAAAGTTAATAAAATAAACATTAAAAGGAAAAATACATGGATAAAAGTTACAGTGCAGTCTAAGATATGAATAGTTCAATTAAAAGCAGCGACAAAAAGAAAAGTCTTCAGCCTGGATTTAAAAGTAGTAATTTCGTGTAGCTTGAGAGCCAAAGCTTTCTTTATCAAAACAACAGTTGTTTGGTTCAAGGTGCGATCTCATGACTAATCTAAGGAACTCTTCAGGAATGACCAGTTAATGACAAGCTACTGTGGGCGATCGTGTGGGCTCAAACCTCAAAGAGAATTTGACTGATTAAATAAATGATGAAATCTACTACTTCTGTTTTCAACTGTTACCTTTGTTCATTAAGATAAGGGAAAACTGGAAGGACCAAAAAGAATTTCCCTCTCAAGTGGTGCCAGTTGACATGATAACAGGACCACAACTTAAAAAGGTCACAATTATTTCTCAAGCTGATAATATTATTGACCAAAACAGCAAATCTTACTAATTTCCACATCAAGCTGTCAAAACAAAGCTTTCCCTAAATACTGTCACTAGCTAGCAAGCCCAGAGCAGATCAGTCAGTCATGAATAACTGCTGCGGTTCTTCTTTGAAAGTAAAACCACTCTGCCACATCAGAGACATCTGAGGCTCAGTGGAAGAAGGAGGATGCTCAGTGCAGACGGAGAGAAACACAAGGTTTGACGCACAGATCAGATGTGCAGTGTCCTCCTGAGATTGTGTGTAAAGCAAGAAGTGCATCAAAAACGAGCAGTTTGTGTTGGCTTTCAGGTTATTTGTGTAAACCCTGCACACTTACAGGTGCTCCACAGGCCCACATATTGCTCACATGGTGTCATCCCATTGGAAATGTGCATCATTGTTTTATTATGTAACTGAGTTTCACACTTCATGTTGCAGTCTGCATCATATTTAACACTGAAGACATGGAGTTGTGGATTTCCTGGCAGTAAGTAGAGATTAGCGGGCCTGAACAATCTCTCACTTTTCTTTAAACTCGGACCCTGAAATGTTCAACCTTAGCTCATGTGGCTAATAGATGGTATTGTGGTTTTACTAATCAAATTATGAAACTAATCAAATTAATCATTCATTGTGTATTGTATGCTTGCTTCTGCAATACGTATGTAATCGGTATTACAAGTTTTAACAGTGTCTTATTTCTTCAATAAGGATTGCAATTTGAAAGATAGTGTGTAGAACATCTGATAAGGTTCCTAGAGGATTCACAAGCAATTAATACCCACCCTTAGGACTTACTGTTCAAGTATCTTAAACATATCCGAGCATCCATACCAAGTGCAACGTCCATTAAGGGACGAGCTGCCGTTAGCAGACGGTCTGTTAGCAGTATTGGTCTGAAGGGCTCAGCGTGGGGTTTGAAAGGCGCTGGGATGCAGCTCGGCCTTCATCTTGTCCAGTTGAGTTAGTGCTCAGGAAAATGTTACCTAGGTGATACCATGACGATTGACAGTATGACCCTTTCAATGTTGTACAAGAGTATGCTACTATCCAATAATCCCCAAATCCTTTAACCAATACTATAGACTTTTTTTTTTATTGCTATTCTTATTTTTAAAATGATCAATTTAATTGTTTATCAGATTTCCTATTTCATAGTCCAGCATACTTCTTTTATAACAAGAGTACGTGGCCCAACAGGTGATTCGATGTAAATGGTAGTTTTTGATATATTTCCTAAATATATTAAATATAATAATTATGAATTACTCCGGATAGCAATTTGAATGTAATGAAGAGCTAATGCACCTACCTAACTGTAGTGCCAGTTATTATCAATGACTATTTATGATTTTATAAATAAGTGTTTTATTTTTATTTTGTTTTCATATTAATCACTTTTCACTTTTGCGGCCCCCCCTTTCATCACTTTTGGAACCAAGAGTGAAGAATAGAACCCGTACATATGCATTACATTCTGGAGTTTCTTATTTACATGATGTGTTTTAATTTAGATACAGACTTAAAATAGATAGCGAGAACACTTGTTAGCCTACATTCAGAAAACAACAGTGCTAATCATGCTAGTTTAGTTAGCTGGCTAGCTGTTTGTTAAACGACAGTCCTATTTCCGACTCGTAATAAATACAGAAAATGCGACACGTCACACCCACCATAGCTAAAGTAGAGATTACAATAATGCAGACTTATGTCTCTGGAAACTTCTACATTTGTATTTCTTCTTACATTTCTAAAGCCAGGCCGCACCATGTTTTTAGTCTTGTTGCTAGCTTCCAGGCTAAGTGCCCTGTCTCAGCTCTGGACACACGAGATACCGTGTGCGTTACGTGTGCAATTAAACACGTTAAGAAAATGACAACTTGATAAATATTAATATAAATGCTATTCTACGGAGTGGATGGATAACACATAATGAAATAAAACACAAACATAAGTCACGCTAGGAGTAGTAAATTAGATTTATTTCAAATCATTCAGCTATGGCGAGATAACATAAAAACAAAATGGTTCCCCTTCCTTTTTCTCCTCTTTATTCCAGGCAGTCACTCTTCAGACTCCCCACACTGTCTGAGAAGTTGATCAGCTCCTCCACCTCATCACCTTCCTCCTCCTCCTCTTCCTCTTCCTCCTCTGCCTCCTCTGCCTCCCGAGATGTCTGTGCCTCCCCCTCTCCTCCTCCCTTTCCCCCCAGCTCCAGGTAGCCTTTGGCTCCACTCTTTGTCCCTCCTCCTCCTCCCTCAGCTTTGCTTGTGACAGGCTGAACCATCAGGATGCCTTTACCGAAAATGAGGGTCCCTTCAGGGCTGACTCCCTCGCCCTCTGCCTGGCTGGCTCCGTCAGCACTCAGGGTTTGAGCGCTGGGATCCAGGGTGACGGTGGACTTGCTAGTGCACAGACCCATGATCGATGCCTTCTTGGTGGCTTAAATCAACGAAATGTGTAACAGTGAAATGAGCTCCTTCTCAAAACTCTCTCAGGGGGCTTCGGCTTGTCTAATCTCTGGATCTGACATGAAGCTTTCCATATGCAAGAATGTATATGTTGAATCCCTGCTTGAGGAATCCTTTCACTTCGCTTCTTCTGGTTGGTCGGGCCAAAAGACTCCCAAACTTTGAGAATCGTTGGAAAAATCACTCAAAATCCTTGTTCCTCAATCATTGTGAAAGTCAGACGAAACACAAAAGATAACACGTTCCCTTTTGAAGATTGCAGCTACCAAAGATTAGTGAATCACAGGGATCCTCTTGGCAGCGTCAGAGAGGCCTGTGGCCCATCCACACCGTCTGAATGGGCTCATCTAAAGGACCCAGCTCTCAGAGACGGACTTCCCTTTGCCTGCCTCCAGCTATAAATACAGCCCCAGATCCTTGGACCACTTGACAATTATGGGTGGGGAAAGTGAAGAAGTGCTGTCTCCTCACCAACGTGTACTGAAGTAGTCTTCAGCAAGAGACCGATCCAGTCTATGGACTGCCATGTGATCAGGGCAGATGCATGAAGGTCTGATAACTGTGCATTAAAGTTAACCAATGTGAGCGGAGATCTGCTTGAGATGATTAAATGTATGTTTTTCCAAACTCTGTCCGTCTGTCCGTCAGGTGCTCTGCCACAGAAGGTCTCAGCACCTGCATTGTTCTCTGGGCCCTCAGCTGCTCTTCTGAGGGTCCTTGACTTCAGCCCACTGAGCGGTCAGTCTGTTTGTGACAGCTCTGCAGATAGCTAACTGTCAAATCTCCCGTTTTAAAGACCAGGTCCAATGCATTTGATCACAACAAAATACTACAATAATTCTGGTTGCTTTGGTTTGCAATAACTCCACAATCATCTGTAAGGAATGAGTCACCTCGTCCCGCGAATCCAACACCCACCCCACCTGCCACACAAACACACGGAAACATACAGCCAAAGTCTACATTTTCACAATCCAACCGTCTTAGTGATGAAATAAGGACTCTCAAGGCCTGTGTACACATAGCACCTTTTCTTGGCACTGGATAGAGGCTAAGAGTTTTCATGTTTTTATGACAGTGATATCGCAATAAAGCTGTCGCCGTTGTGCTGCAATTGTCTAAAGCACGGAGGACATTCAACATCCACTGTCCAAAGGTCATGTTATAAAAGAAGCTCTTTTCTCTTTTCATTTCTACAGTGCGGAGATCAGGACCCTGAAGTGTGGATTTCTTTTAAATGTGACCTTTAAAATCAATAGAAGTGTTAGGGCTCTTTCATTTAAATTCTTCAATGCTACTGGAAAGAGCAATGTGTTCTTTTTTTGTGTAGTTAAATGCCTCTTTGGTTAGGTAAAAAACAACTTGTCTGAGCCATGACTTGGCTCAGACTCAGCTAAAAACCGTCAGAAATAAAGACCTTTTAATTTCAGTTTGACTGTGACGGCTGACTAATTCCATGGTTCAAAGAGATTTGTGTGGCCAGCACCAATCTGATGGCTGCTTATCTCAGTGAGCGCAGCAACACCCTGTTAGACAGGCTGTTTATGAAAGGGAACATTCACCAAGTTCCTCCGAACTACCAGCATTCACTCCAGGCCTCTCCTTATGACATCAGCTTTCTCACACACTGTGATTGAACTTAAGATCGTAGTGATTTATGGTCTTTGTGTGTCCTGTTCAATAGGCAATAATACATCAAAGGAAAGCGCAGGGAGAATTGTATATGTGGTTGAGATATAAAGCTTTAGTTGAAGGACCTAATTGTTAGGTAACTAGTTCCATGTTTAGATTGACTCACGGTTTTCCTTAATGTTATCTGAAAGTACTGAAGTAGAAGAGAGCGTGATGGATTGCAGCTTATCTTACTACAGCTCTGTCTATGAGTCATGGGGCAACCACAGCTCCCTCTCTGCTACGCTTGCAGTAAATTACGTAGATGATGTGGAATCAAAGGATTCCCCTTTGCAGTGATTAAGTAATCCAGCCCGGGGAGTTCCAGCGTGGGATGCTCACCGTTGAGATCAATTATTTACATAAGATTTGTACAGCTTCTTTTATTCTAGGGATTATTCTTTGAATGCAGTTTTTCAATCCAAATATAATTGATCAGCTGTTTTCATCCTTCCCCCCGGCTCTGATACCTGAACGACGTGATATCATAAGAACCCCCCTCCCTGCAGCACACACAGGATGTGACCTACAGGATTACAAATTGTTCAGGGGCCCGGCTTGGATATCAGGAAGTGAATGGCTGTTTATCCTCCACCTAGGTGACCAGGGCCCTTTCTCATTTCATCAAATCCCCCTCCTCGACTCCTCGACTCCTCTGTCCTCCGGTAGTGACCCGGAAATGAATTTTAGCGAGCCATGTTGAAGGACATCTCATTTCTCTAAATGCACGTCGAAGACTGAGCATCGAGCGTCGAGGAGGCTCTCTGGAGGAGCTATAACCGAGGAGACACTGATGGGTCCTCCACGGTCCTCCACGGCTCCTTCGCGGATGCATTTCCGGGAACAGAGATGTTTCAAAGAGTCGTGACGCACAGCCGGACTTATCTCAGCCAATGACAGCTCTGCATGCATCCCCTGGATATTATTTTAGAAACTGCTTTCATCGCGACGCGATGTTTACAGAGAGAACAGCTGTGAGGTCCGTGCAGAAAGCAGAGCAGTGTGTAGAATATATATATCACTCAGTATAACAGGCATACTCTCTTTATTTGCTTTAGTTTAGTAGATATCTACAAACAAAGAGTCGGTATTTTTCTAAAACCATTCAGTGCTTCACAATAAAATACACAACGGCTGTAGCCTGATAATGTGTAGGTGTGTGTGGTACAGTGTGTGTGTGTGTAGATGCAGCGGACAGACAGGTCTCAGTTGGTTTGGTGTCCTCTGCTTACTTGTAATACTTGTAAATAAAACTTTTGGCCCGTAATTTATTTTCCTCATTGTAGCGACCAGAGAGGGGGGGGATATATCCAGTCTCTGATAGTGTTACGTTATTATGAATGCTCTGTTTGATTCTGAAATTGTATATATTTATATAAATATATACATATATATGTGTGTGTCCGCATCTGTAGCCTGTTATTGTCTCATTATACCGCACTGTGAATGAATCAAAGTAAATATAGAAGTGGTCATGAACACATCTGTCCATCAGACAGAGGGCTGCTGTGTCTCCTGTCATCATTAATGGACGTCTCTTTAAAATGACCGCTCAGAGGAGAGGAGTTCTCATTTCTCTAACCGCCTGCTGCTTCCCCTCCTCTCTCCTCGGTTCCCCTCCTCGGCTCCTCCGCTCGCATCTCCTGTGGGCGGGACTAAGTCTCGAGGATAGGAGTCGAGGAGGGGAGTCGAGGAGGGGAGTTAGAGAAATGAGAAAGGGCCCAGGTGTCCCACTTTGTGCCGCACAGAATTTTTATATTTTGTCCGACAAATTGAGATAAGGTCCCGCATTTGATCGACAGTAGCCCGTCTAAAACCTGGCCAGCAGAAGACTTCCAACTACTCCTGGACCGCCTGGCTGGCATTGGGATCACTGGTGTTGCACTCTCCTGGTTCTCATCATACCTCACTGACAGACAACAGTTTGTACAACTCGGTAATCACAAGTCACAAGAAAGTGCTATTTCACTGGGTGTCCCCCAGGGGTCAGTACTGGGTCCACTCATATTCATCATATATCTCTTCCCACTGGGCAAAATCCTCCGTCACCATGAGGTTAATTTTCACTGCTACGCCGATGACACACAGGTCTACATTTCCTCCAAACCCACCACTGCCCTCCCCCCAACCTCCCTCACCACCTGCCTTGAGGACATCAGGAGCTGGATGAGCAGGAACCTCCTGAAGCTTAACGGTAGCAAAACTGAGGCCCTACTCATCGGCTCCAAATCCACCCTCACCAATTCACATATCACCCCAGCATCAAACATCATCATCGACGGCTTCCCCATACCATTCGCTGCCCAAGTGAAAAGCCTCGGTGTCATTCTGGACGGCTCCCTCTCATTCGCACCACACATAAAAAACATCACCCGCACCGCCTTCTTTCATCTTCGGAACATCTCCAGACTCCGCTCATCTCTGTCCCAACCCAGCACTGAAATCCTGGTCCACTCATTCGTCACATCCCGGATTGATTACTGCAATGCACTTCTGACTGGCCTTCCCATCAAGCTCCTCAATAAACTGCAAATAATCCAGAACTCTGCTGCCCGGATCATCACCCGCACCAACTCATCCGACCACATCTCCCCCATTCTCACTCAGCTACACTGGCTTCCTGTACGCTACCGTATTGACTACAAAAACATTCTACTCATATACAAAGCTGTCCATAACCTTGCCCCCATCTACATCTCTGACCTCCTTCAGGAGTACACCCCCTCCCGCACACTCCGCTCTTCGTCCGTAGGACTTCTCACCGTCCCAAGCTATCGCCTCAAAACCATGGGTGCTCGAGCTTTCAGCTGCTCGGCTCCCAGACTCTGGAACACCCTGCCACTACACATCCGACAGTCTGATTTCATAACAACATTCAAAACCCAACTCAAAACCCACCTGTTCAAACTGGCATTTTCTCTATAATCTGTAGCCTGTGTCCTTTTGTAGTCAATTTCCTGTTGTTTGTCTTGTTTTACCCCGGCTGATACTTCACTAAATCCACTGTTTTAATTTGTAAGGTAAAATTGTAAATCTGTAACCCTGTAAGGTGTCCTTGGGTGTTTTGAAAGGCGCCCCCCAAAATAAATGTATTATTATTATTATTATTAACTATAGCATTTCTTTCGTCACTTTTTTAACCAGACACCACTCTGGTTAGCAATCTCAATAACCCTGCCAGATTTGCACATCTCTTCAGTAGTTGGTATATTGGTATAATAGTGTTTTTTGACTGATTTATATTAAGTATTTAAAAAAACAAACTATATTGATATATTTATCTCTGGTGTTTTTGCATGCTTCAGCTGCTACTGTATACAAATAATTATCTAATTTTATTGAATTCATAGAATATAACTTTTATAGGCATGAAAGCTTCAGGTAACAGTGTTGCCAAAGCATCAAGCAAACATGCTCTGTATAGATGTGTTGGAGCAGTGTCTTGAGACTGTTATCTGTGTCTGAGAGGGGGGGGGGGGGCAGTTAGCTTCAGCACCAGCTGATATAGGGGACTCTTTTCTGGGCTCAGCCCTTGGCTATGAAGAGCTTCAGAGTGGAGGGTATTGGATTTAAGATGGATACAAAATATATAAGTGTGCTCTTTGAACCTTTATTTTCAGGTTTCCCTTATGCTGTTCTATGTACATGCTGAATTCGACATGTACACATTCTGCTTGTCCCAGCGGGTATAGCTATGACTCAGTGGACCCCACACTGCCATACAGAGCAGTGGGCTGGAAGCCACTATCAAATATTTGATCTCCCTAAAGAGTCCACTCTAAACCCACAATTTACTACAAGCCTAAAGCCAGACAGAGATAAACTAAAGTGTCTGCTTGCCACTTTGATTTACTTCATACTAGTCAGGGTTGTTTTCGATGGTGACAGATGGGGGGCTTCTCCAAACACAGTGGTTGACCATTGGGTCAATAACTGGTTCAATTCCATTTAGATTAGTCAAAGGCACATTTCTCAGGACCTAGAAATCATTGATTTCTGAATGGATAAAAAAGGTCTTCTTATTAGTGAGCAGAGTCTACTGTGGGTGTATACCGTAAAAACCACATGTATATAGATTCCTATCAATTATGCCCGACATTCGATCTATATGTAACCAAATGTGTGATTTACACTGTTCTGTGATCTGGTGGCAAAAGGCGCATTCACACCGCAGTACTTTTCCCACAAAGGTTCATCAGAACTTAGTTCATCAGAACTCTTTAGTTCTGATGAACTAAGTACAGATCGCATTCACACCGGAATAAGTCCCTGGGGGAGAATTAGGCAAATGAAGCCGCTGACGTCACTTCTTCTTCTGCTTTGGGTTTACTGGCAGGCCGCAAACCACTTCACGGCGTATACTGCCGCCCAAAGTCCACGACCGGAAGTCAGTTGGGGACTGGCATCAGTAGAAGCTGCTGGGACTCCCAGCAGCTTCTTCCGAGTAAATCGCCAGAACGCCGACACCTCCTCATCTCCACCGCTCCCATGTTTTCTTTTCTTTTGCCATAAGTTAGTCTCTCTGTGTTTCTGCGCTGGGCTAATGCTAATGCTAATAATGCTAATGCGAGGATAATAAAATGGCAGCTTCATAAAACTTTTTGGGAGTTTTACGGGGCGTGGTTTGCAATCCGCCCAGCCAATCAGACATAGGAACCTTTTTCTCCCACGAAAGTCCCTGCTCTCTATCAGGGACGGAAAAGGGGGTGAAAAGGTTCTCATGAACTAATTTTAGTTCCGGCTCTTTTTGGTGTGAACGCAACATTTCGGAACTATATCGGAACTAAAGTGGGAAAAGTACTGCGGTGTGAACGTGCCTAATGTTCCCATACCACACCAAGACCCCCCCGATATTTTGCATCACCCTATTACATCCCGGGTGACAGTAACGGAGCGTCCACACTACAGCTTCAAAAAAAGCTTGGAACTGGGCGTGTCTGTAGCTTGGGGATTTTATTCAAGCAACGAGACCAACACCAATCACATGAATCTCCCGCCCCCGACATACAAAGCAAAAAACCCCGGGGATTTTATGCGAGCAATATATATATATAAACTCCCCAAACAGGCGAAAACCTACCAGTTTCACCCACTGTCTCTGCCACCTCCCTCCATGCCTGGTTCCTCCGGTTTGTATCCCGGTCGGTGAAGAGGGTCTGGTCATACAAAACCGGGTGATTTGCTACAGCGATAATTAGTTTCTCCTCCAACTTTTTTTGAAATATAGTAATGAACGGCGGGATATCTCTCCCAGCTTAGACGCGGTTTGATTGGCTACGGCTTGAGCTGTCAGATTTTCCGAAACGGGATTTGATTGGCTGGCGCTGGCTACTCCGGCGTCTCCGGCGTCAGAGACGGACCGCTCTGCTACCCACAATTCAGTTCGGCGAAAAAGCGAGGCAACGTGACGTCACCCCATTCAAAGTGAATGGGCAGATTGAAGCTGTCGACGCTGTCGTGTGGACAGGCCGTAAGAGAGAAGGTCACTTTGGAACTGTGTAAGATGGAGCTTTATTAATGCCCGTAGCAAAATTCAGGAGTTTCTGTTTATATTATTCTTTGATAGATTCTATGAATTCTAGGTTTTTACTTTTTAGCTCAAGGGCTGAGGAGCCCCTATATATTCAAAAAAATGACCACACAAAAAATCTATAATGAGAGACATTTAAATACACCTGTGGGGGAAACTTCTGCAGCAATGGAGAGTCAGGACTCAGAGAGACACGAGGAGAGCTGGAGCTTTGATGGCAAACACTGACGGTTTATTTGGAGCTTCGGCCGGAGAATTGACAAGACATGTGGTGTGTCACGAGTTGACACAGCGGTTGCCAAACCAATTCTGAAGAACTCTTTCTGCAGCTCGAGGTTTTAACTAGTTCAGAGTGTAATAATCAACAGTCATCAGATCTTCATCAGTGAGACTAAACAAATATGGACCCTGAATCTAACTAGAGCTCTCGTCCATAGAAAAGAATGCGCGTCAGGGAACCTACGTCCCTGAACAGTAAACGACCTCATGGCGGCTTGTGCTCTGTCATAGACTGGCAACAACAATGCGCCCAAGCTGCTCCTCCTTAAGAGGGATAACAGCAATACCCAAGGCCGTAGACCTATGCCGTGGGAAGGAGACAGTGAGAGGAGAAAATGATGAACTGGGTCAAAGGTTGAATACCTAAGCAAATTAGAGAAGATTTATAATATTACATATTATGATTTTGAATTCCATGGGGTCATGTATTATTTTCACATCATTCTACTGACAACTACTTTTACAACATATTTCCCTTTTCTGTTAGTATGAAGGTGTTTTAAGTATATGAACTGGACAGTAGCTGGGTGCACAGGGGGTGCAGAATCATCCTGATGTGTCCCAGATCAGAGGTAGGGTTAGGGTTGACTGTGCCAGCAGGCTGGGCCACAATGCAGAATAGCTCCACTGCTTTAGGTGGGGAGGGGGACAGGGGCCAGGGGTTGCTGCATATCTCTGCTGATGATGTAGAGAGGTTAGAGCAGGGGTGTCCAAACTTTTTTCGCTGAGGGTCATATACAGAAAAAAAATCAAAGGGCTGGGCCCCTCACTAGAAACATCACAGCTCTCCATAGGGTTTCCGTTTTCCTGTTGCAGCTCATCCCTTAAAACAGAAGCCTCAGATTGCTTATAATAAGGGGAAATATGAAGGGCCTATTTAAATCTTGTTATGGAATAAAATAAATATTTGTTAGAACATGTTCTCAGCTCTAATTGACTTGTGATATGCGCCGGTGAAGATGGCCGCATTGTCTTTTGGCTCCTTTCCAACTTTGCCCTTTTTCGTATTTTTTAGTGTTTATTTACTTTTTGCCATTTGCTTTTAACATGGTCCGTAACATGCAAGCCGACTGCACCAACTCTGCTATACAATATAGCAGAGAGGAACTTCTTCACACCAGAAACTTTGTGGACAATAGCCCACCGACAGACAATAGAGATTTGCCATGGCTGCCTGTTGCTGTCCTACCTGAGAGACGCAGGAGGAAGACCAAGCGGGGGTCCCGCGCCGGGCTGCTGGTCAGATTGAGTAAACGAGAAAACCGACCCCCTCTTCCGAGTATTCAATCAATCAATCAATCAATGTTTATTCATATAGCCCAATATCACAAATGTTACATTTGTCTCAGTGGACTTCACAGTGTGTACAGAATATCATTATGACAATACGACACCCTCTGTCCTCAGACCCTCTGTCCTCAGACCCTCTGTCCTTAGACCCTCTGTCCTTAGACCCTCACATCGTACAAGGAAAAACTTCCAGAGAAAACCCACAGTTTAAAGGGAAAATGGAAGAAACCTCAGGGAGAGCAACAGAGGAGGGATCCCTCTCCCAGGACGGACAGACGTGCAATAGATGCCGTGTGTAAATCCAAGAGATAATACATTTTACAGCATATAGACCGAATGTTAGGAAATGCATGTGTCTGTAATAAGAAGATGAATCCACGAGGATGTCAGCTACAATCCTGTGGAAGCCTTCAGGGAAGCAGCATGACGAGACCCAAGGCAGGACCGCAGAGACAGGTTCAGCCACGACCCGAAGTCCAGGACTCAGATCCAGTACTCAGGATAGAGGATCCAGGACACACGACCACAGCAACAGGATTAGCCTCGACTCAGGATCCCGGCGTATATATGGACACAAAAAAGAGATTTGGGGGAAGCTGGGTTAATCGGAACATGAGAGTACACAGGTACAAACAGACAGAAAGACGGAGTAAGGCCCCCCCAACAGTCCAAGCCTATAGCAGCTAAACTAACGTGTCTACGTACATGCACTCCCTTAGGATAGGTTGAGGGAAAAGGGTAGCAAGTAAGATGTAGGAAACAGAGGTGGAAAGGCACACGCAGGGCAGTGGCGGTTCTAGACCAATTTGACTGGGGGGGCCACTGGGGGGCCAGTTATTTTCTGAGGGGGGCACAATAAATGCAGGACGAAAAAGAGAACTAGACAGTATGAAGTAATTGCGCATAAGAAAACAATGCAATACAGTTATTGGTATTTGTTTCAGTACACTTATTTATTTCAGATATATCTTATACCATATCATATTTATATAAAAATAAAGGCAATGAACAGTTACATCTCTACTTTACATCTACAATTACACGGATACAATAGTTTAACTCACCTTCAATTATCGTGGTAGTCTCTCGAAAACGTAGGTTTCAGTCAGTCTTTCTTGGATGCAACAGCCTCTGATGATCCGAGATGAAAAGTGTTTGTTTTTCGCGCGCTTCAGCCGGACAGTGAAAGTGAGTGCACCGCTCTAATGGGTCCTGAGTGCACCGCTCTAATGGGTCCGACTAGAATGACGAATAACGTTAGTTCCGCCTATTCCGCCGTTCAATAAATCGTAGAGAGGCACCATAGAGAGGATCCTGACCTTCTTCAGGTGCTCCATAGAGAGCATCCTGACCTTCTTCAGGTGCTCCATAGAGAGCATCCTGACCTTCTTCAGGTGCTCCATAGAGAGCATCCTGACCTTCTTCAGGTGCTCCATAGAGAGCATCCTGACCTTCTACAGGTGCTCCATAGAGAGCATCCTGACCTTCTACAGGTGCTCCATAGAGAGCATCCTGACTGGCTGCATCACGGCCTGGTACGGCAGCTGCACCGCCCTCAATCGTAAGGCTTCACAGAGGGTGGTGAAATGCCGCACAGCACATCACCAGGACGGAGCTGCCATCCATGGAGGACCTCTACTCCCAGCGGCTCAGGAAGAAAGCCCTCAGGATTACAAAAGACCCCCATCACCCCAGCCACAAACTGTTCTGTCTGCTGCCGTCTGGCAGGCGGTACCGCAGCATCCGGACTAAAACCACCAGACTCAGGGACAGCTTCATCCCACAGGCCAGAAGACTGTTACACACCTGAACATGAAACAACATACATAACATTCATCTGGCTGCTACTTAGGAATTATTTATCTAATATATCATATTTCAATCACCTGTATATAGACTCTTATTTCACTATTTTTCTTTTTCTATTTACTTGCACTATATTTTTCTGTTTTTCTGTGTTATTGTGTTGCCTGTGACCTAAGATTTTCATCGTCATAACTACACTGTAGCTATGTTCGTAGGATAAATAAAAACCTTGAACCTTGAATTTATTTGAAAAGTGGGCTTATTAACACATACTGTGTTATATAGGCTCACATATATATTTAAGAAGTACAATATAAGACAAGCACAAGTTTCAGGTGGGGGCCATATATCATTATACTTTAAGAATTTGCTGAGGGCCAATTAGAAATGGACAATGGGCCGTATTTGGCCCCCGGGCCGTAGTTTGGACACCCCTGGGTTAGAGGTTTAGTTTTGATGCCGGCACCCCAAAGCTTTTGCCTGGCTCTGCTCAACCCCTCTGCCTCTACCTTTAAGTATTCTTAAAACATTTTTTTTCAACCGCTCTCAGTGCTTTGTGTTCTACATTTGGGTTCAATCAGGCCCATTCCCAAACCGCCCCCTACACCCTACCCCTACACCCTACCCCTCCGTTTGCGCGTTCACGCGGAGGGTCCGCCATATTGAGGGCTGGTCCAAAGCAATCAGGGCGGAGGCGTAGTGGGTTATAAAAGCCTCCGACAGCGAGTTTGCATGGATGCAGGCTTGATAATCTCACTCCACAGGTGTGCAACCGTTTTTCGGGTATGGAGGGAACAACGTCATACAAATGTGAGTTCCATGTGGTTATTTTTTTAAACGATAAATAATACGTTGCCTTAACTAATACATGCCTTTGTGAACATGTATTTATAAATCTACACGTGTTAATTTGATTTGCCAAGATTACATTAGATTTTTATTTTGAAGATGTACAAATCTAAATCGGAATCAAACTAACAACACGTGTCAATTCATGTATCCATTCACTTACGAAATCGGTTTAAACTTAAGTGTGATTTGTAATTTCAGGGACTGTGGTAAAAACCAAGGCACTTATTGCTTTAAGAATGGAAAAGGATGACCTGTTTTGCAAAAAACGCAATGCTGCCAAAGAAGCATGGGAGTGAGTTATGCACTCAATTCATATGTTGTGCAATGAAAGTAATGAATGTGCACTGTGGGTCATTGCCTCAACACCAATATATATTGTTTAAATATTCTATGATAACAGGTCAATCATTAAGGAACTGGACCTTGGGCAACATGTGTCTCACAAACAGGCCTCCAAGAAATGGGAGAACCTAAAAAAGAAATACAAGGTAAATGGTGTATTGTTATTGTAAAACATGTTTGTTTTTGAAAAAGCTGAACAAAGATTTCTAACATGCATTTGTTTGCAATAGGAACTTAAAAGGCCAAGGACTGGAACAGGGACTGATCAGGGGGAAGAAACCCCTGCCACATGGCCCTTCTTCATGGCCATGGATGAGGCCGTAGGTGCAAGGCCTTCAATTAGTCCTCCTGTCCTTGTTGCCTCAGCCTTGGCAAACCCCACAATCCTCTTTGATCCGGAGGCTGCTTCCTGCTCCTCTTCCTTCCCCCCCCCAAATGTGGCTGATGATCCAGACCCCTCACCACCCTCATCACTGTCTGAGGCTGGAACCACCCAGCAGCCCCCCCCCAAAAAAAGAAAAGGTGCTAAGGGAGTGCTGGAGTGCCTAGAACGCGAGGCAGAAAAAGAGGACGAACGCCACAGACAAATAATGCAGCACTCAGCTACATTTCTAACCCTGTTCGAAAAAATGGTCGACAAAATGTGATTTATTTCCCCCCCCCCCACCATTGGCCATTTCTATGTTGATTATTGATGTTACTTTAAAGACTTGTTTTTGTTCGCTTGTATTATTTATTTGGAAGACAATAAACCTAATTTAACGTACTGTCCTTCATGTCTTCAATATTGTATGGGATATAGTAAATACAGGTAGACGGGTGATGAAGGTGACATTGCGTTTGCTTGATTGTTAGATGGCTACATTGTTCTGTGTGGGTTTCATAATGTAGAAGGAAAAGTTGTGCACAAAGTAATGGTGTGCACGGAACTAAAGTGTTTTTTCCAAAGTCTGAAGATTAACCCTGAATATCAGCATCTTAAATAAAGATATGTGCGCTTCATAGGTATAAGGCATTAAAATATACATGCCATTTACGGTCTTAATTGCTCATGTCAAACCATTTGCAGAGTTTCACTCAAAAACAAAAGTGATTGTATTAGAAGACCTGTGTTCATTTTCTGAACCTTTGCTCTGTGCTCGTGATTGAATGATCCAAGAGGTAAGGACATTTGTCTCCAATTTGGGATTATGCAGAAAGACAATTGAGGAAAACCAAGTTTGAAATCAACGGTGCACAGGTTTATTTTATTTCACCTCTTTTCTCTAAAGTGAGAAGTGGAGCTCACTAAAACAAACAAAATTAAATCAGGTATGTGTGCACATCATTTCAAAAACACAAGTTAACAGACAACCATGTTTTGCCAAAAAAAAACACAAAAAAACAAAGTTCATTAGATGTAATCGTGCTCTCTCAGGTGTGGTGCCATTTGGAGAGGAGCAGAGAGTTGTGCAGCAATCCTGTTCCTTAGGTGGTGTCCAGGACTTTCCTGTCCACATGCAGGGGGAGGACTCTGGTCCCCATCTTCAGGGGGGAAGGCTTCAGCATCCTCAAGGACATCGTTCATGTCTATGCACAGATTGTGCAGAAATGCACAACATGCAATGATGTCAGGGGCAAAGCTTGGACTGACCTCCAGCGCTTTGAAAAGGGTGGCCCTCCAGCGAGCCTTCATCCTTCCAAATGCTCTTTCCACCACAGACCGAGCCCTGGCATGATGCCTGTTGAATCTGGCCTGCACCTGGCCGCGAGGGACCTTGTAGGGTGTGAGTAATCCCACTGGTTTTTCCAGGCAGGGATAACCACCGTCCCCAAGGAGGAACCAACCAGCTGGGGGAAACAGTGCCTGGCAGAAGATGGAGCTGTTTCGCAGTACTCTGGCATCATGAACGGAGCCTGGATAGCCGATGAAGACATCCAGGAATCGCCCAGTTGAGTCACAGATGGCCTGCATCTGGATGGAAGGAAACAGCTTGTAATTGATGTACTCCTTGTGGTACTCGTTTCCTGGAGGTTTGATGCGAATATGGCATCCATCAATCGCACCAGCAGCACGGTGAAATGCAGGACTCTTTGCAAGCTGACAGAAGCCATCTGCAATCTCTGGCAGCTCATCTGCGGTTGGCAGGGAAATGAGGGTCTTCAGGTTGACCTTTATCTTCCCGGTGACGTGTTTGATGATCCTGTGGACCGTCGATTTGGGAATCCCGAATGCTGAACCCACCACAGAGAGCGATAGTCCATGGGCCAAGCTGTAGAGGAGAACAAGCACCTCGATGTCTTGTCCCCATCCGTGGTCCTTTGGGGAGGAAAGCATCTGCACTAAATACACCACACTAGATCGCTTAACTCTAAAGTCCTTCTTGAGACAGGCTTCAGGGCTGGTATACACGGTGAGAATTGGGGCAGTAGCATTGAGCTGCATGTAAACACAGGACACAGTATTGTTCAATAACTATACTCACACACACACACACACACACACACACACACACACACACACACACACACACACACACACACACACACACACACACACACACACACACACACACACACACACACACACACACACACACACACACACACACACACACACACACACACACACACACACACACACACACACACACACACACACACAGCTCTGTAAACAATTCTGAGAGCAAGTCAAATTAACCTTTCCTTTTTTATTCTATAAACTACTGACAACATTTCTCTGTGTTGGAATTCTACAGACACTATACAGATATACACGTATAGCTTATAAGGAAAGACTAAATGAATGTATATCACAATATATCTAAATATCTATTTGTATTACACATACAAAGTTCATAGGCTACTATATAAGAAATAAAGTGAAGATAATTGTTGTATTAGCAATATTGAACTGTTTACCTGCCACTGGCACATCGCTAAAATGCGCCTCAACCTTCTGCGCCTTCTGTTGGATCTTGCCATTGCACCCGCTAACAGGCGACGGATAGCAACGCAGGTCAATGCAGCCGACAGATGTGGGTTGGACACCATGACGTCCGTTTCCGTTTCCTGCGGAGAGAGGGGAGGCCGTCCCAAAGCTTGCCGCTGTATTTATACCCTTAACCCTTAATGGAGGGAACTTCATTCAGCTGTGAGTGTGCCTACAGACGGAGTTCACTCCGTCACGGAGGGGGAGGGTCGAGGGAGTGGTTTGGGATTGGGCCTCAGTTATCCAGCCTCTCCTGCGAAACGTAACCATGGTCACCATGGTATTCCATGGCCAACCATGGTAATACCATGGTTGACCACAAAATACCATGATGGTCACAGTACCATGGGGAAGAAACCATGGTCTACCATGGTCAGCCATGGTCAGCCTGCCATGGTCACAATGTCATCTCCGGAAACCATGGTCAACCATGGTCAGCCATTTGAATATTTGAACCATGGTCTCAAGAAACCATGGTCTACAGAAACCATGGTCGACAATCATTCTAATGAGGCTCATGCAGGCACCGTCACCTGATGAATGTATATAAAATAGTCTTTACATTTTCACCAACTGTTTAATGAGCATTTAATGAGTGTGTGTGCAACTATAGAGTGACAGTGTACTGTAGATGAAATTAAGTGCAATTAACATGATCTATACAAATATTTAAAAATTAAATGCTTGAAACTATTGAAAAGCTTGTATTAATTTATATTATTTCCAGTCTGGTGGACCATGGTTTATGTCCATGGTACTGGTGGACCATGGTTTATGTCCATGGTAGACCATGGTTGACCATGGTAGACCATGGTTTATGTTCATGGTCTACCATGGTTGACCATGGTTCATTTGGCAGGGGCTAACAGGAGCTGGCTGACATCGTGCACAGTGGCACATGCTCTACTGAACATACTAATGTCATGATATGTCATTCTATCCATACATGTACTACAGTAACTTCTTCATAATCTATTGTTGATTTGAGAGATGTATTGTTGACATGTTGTTACGTGTGCTGATTACGGGCTCTGTATTTGATTTACTGTAAAGATCAGACTTTATTTGGATTGAAGAGAGCAGATCACATTACATTATGTGATTATCAGTATATCCTCAGTTCATATCATAGCAGGGCAAAATGAACTGTTTGATGTATATAGTACAGTGTATAACAAACTGTATTTTAACAAACGATGCAAAGAGATAACTACAACAGCGTATTAAGGCAAAGGGAAATAAACTAATTCAAATAGAGGGGGGTAATATAGAGAGAAGAAAAGTGATATACTGTATATATGTATATGAGTAAAAAAAATTAAATGCTCAATTTTCTTTGAATATTATGACGATGATCATTTCAATGAATGGCTGCTTTGTAACGGCAAGCAGCCATTAGCCGTTGAAACACTGTGGGAAATTCACATGACTGTCTAAAGGAGATATTTTATTTACATTATATTGATTTGGTAAATAAAATAAAGCGTTTATTCAGCTGAGTAAAGTACTTTATTATTGCTGGACATTTTTATTGCAAGAATTTTACAAAGACTAGGGAGAAGTGCTTTAAACTCATAACTCATTGATAATCTTTATACAACATAAAAAGGGACCTGAGAGCAAGGCTATGCTTGGATTAGAGATAACACATTTTCACACAATTAAAGTACCTCATTAGGGCCCAATGTCTTTACAGGACACTTCCCCCGCCTGAATCAAATAAAGCACACATTATATCCATTCAAATTATTTGTCTTACTCTTATAATGTATATTACAGAGGAGGTATTTCTTTTATCATGATTTGGATGTCCATGAAGAGGTTCCCATCTTGCTAAGCTGCTTCAGAAAGGACAGAAAGAGCCGGTAACGGAGGTGATCTCTGGGCCCATAGATCTCGGCCTCCGTTACGCATTGTATGGCTTCATTGTTGGTGATTGTGTGCACCTGGTGCCCTGTGTTGTCTCCTCCCCCCTCACCTGTGTCTTGTTGGCTTGATTAGTCAGTGTGTATTTAGGCTCTGTGTTTCCTGTTAGTGTGTGTGAGAGCCTTGTTGCTGGTGACGGTGTTCACGTGGACAGTCATATTGAGGCTGTGGCATGTACCACAATGAGAAAGAAATGCCCACACCGGGTTGTATTTGGGACGTTCTGCCTCTGCCTCCTTGCTTGGTCGGGCCGCTCAACGGTCAGCTTCACACAGCCTGAATCCTGTTAGGCTAACTGCAGCTCTGATTGGATCTTCCCGTCCCTCACTCAGGAGAAGGAGCTGGTATAGTGAGAGCACCTGGGGAATGTCTGTAGATGAGTTTCTCTCCTCTGGCAACACTGCTGACCTTCACTGTCTAGTGCAGCTTTACAAAGCCATCAGAGTGATCAGCAACAAGGCAGCGAGACAAGAGGATGGGCTGCCACACAGAGCTCCATTTTGGCAAGAGCATTGTGTCAGGACGGGTAGACCTCTGTCCTGCCTGTCCCTCTGATGGGTTCTCCTCCTTCCTCCTTCCCTGTCTCCCCCTTCCACCTCTCCCTGAGCTCCTGTCTGCCAGCAGGGGGAGACAGAGACAGGGAGAGGTCGTCCAGCACAGGTGAGGACGAGGACGGGTCGGGGCAGTCCAGCCAGTCTGCACTGGAGGATCGAGGGTACCCGTCCTGCACTGGGGAGCCTGGAAAGAGGAACTTCCAGTAGGAGTCTCCTTTGAAGAGATAGACCGAGCCTGCAGAAGAGGGAGAGAATCAACAGCCTGGATAAGATAAAGGTGATTGTGTTCTAGTCAATAAGCAACAAGCTGAAGTCACTACAAAGGGCAGCAGATGTGCCAACATGTTTTGCTGAGTTGCATACCATTTAAACATATAAGGGAGGCAGTGGCCTAGTGCGTTGGTGTTCGGATCAGGGGAGCACAGGTTCAAACCCCACTGCAGTCGGCATGTCGTTGTGTCCCTGAGACATTTCAAGTCGCTTGGATACGAGCGTCTAACAAGTGACATGTAATATAAAATGGCATAAAAGAGAGATCTACAGAAAATAGAGCCTTATAGTTTGTTAACAAAGTTTTAAAGCGAAGAAAGGGTTCAGACAATAATAGTTCACTAATATAAGGATTTGTATTTCATGGCTGTAAACTGCAGATTGATGTATGTATAAATTAGTAGGTAGTTAGTTTGAACACAGTAGTAAATATTTGAATTTATGAGGGAAAGAAATAACTCGGTTCCTCATCAGAATGACAGGAATGGCTGGCCCACTTGAACAATCGGACTGTGTCAGAATCGCATCGAAAAGAAGAATATGAACATGACTTTGGAAAATGTGCTTTAATGTTGAAAAAGCTCTTTATTGTTCTCATACTGCCTGTGCTGCAGCACCTCTTTTCACCCTCTGTCTGAAACCAGAGCCCAGTCTGCTCTGATTGGTTAGCCGGCAAAGCTCTGTTGTGATTGGTCAACTGCTTATACCTCATTCACACCAAGGGTGTTCCGGGGCTGGTTCGGAGCTGGAGCTTGAAAAGCACCGGGTTTTCCTGTTCACACCGCAGCGGAGCAGCCTCTTAGCTCCGGAATACGGTTCGTTTCAAGCACCAAAAAATTGTCCGGCAAAAGCACCGCATACGTCACGCTTACGTCGAGGCGGGGGCAGGGGCAGATCAACTCCTGAACAACAACAAGAAGCCCGCGTTGTATCCAGTTTGTACACAACGATGGAGAAACTTAAAGAGCCTGTGACACGGTTTTCCCCCATCATCCAAACCCATCAATTTGAGTACATATTGTCCCCTTGAAAACCGTTACTGAACTGATTTTGGATATTTGTACTTTGATAACCATTAATCTGCCCTTCAATGTTGACAATTTTCTGGATCTTCTCGCGGATTCTTCAAGTCCCGCCAAATGATGGGTGACGTCATTGCGGGCACAGCGCTCCAGCTGCACCGTCCAGGATCCCAGCATCTGCATGTAAACGTTTATATATATATATATATATACAGTCAGATGTAAACGCACGACGGCGCACACAGCAGCAAGCTCAGACAGCGATGACAGGTTAATGTTGAACGTGTCTGAGAGCTCATATGAGGCTGAAGGATCGGTTTATGTTGTATCTGTTAGAAGTTTAGGAATGAGGTGCGTCAATATGGGCGATCATATGGTCATGTAGCCAGTGGTGGAATGGGACTACAAATCATCCCGGGACTCTCGACCGGCCCACGTCGGTACCGCTAGTAAATTGTCAACGGGGGGAGTGGGGGATGTCAGGGGCGGCGGGTGCTGTAAATATGTAAATATTTGTGTCACTGTATCCTGGTAAAATATAATGTCTGTGTCTTTGACATTAGCGCTGCTAGCCACCTGTTTGGCCTTAAGAGCTCTGTCTTACTTCCTCACTCTTGGTCCTCTTCTACCTGGAAATAAAGACAACTAAAACACATACAAGCTGAATGTTACAAGTGCTTCACAAGATAAATACAAGAGTGCAGACTGTTTAAAACTATGGGTAGGGGGGCTATTTGGCAGGTTTAAATGATTGTTAGTAATGAATTATATAACTTTCTCATTGTAGACGAGCAGACAGGGAGCCAGATGAGAAAAGCAGAATATGCAGCTGCCATTTTCCTCATGGAAAAGAGAAAGGGCCAACTGTATTTGAGTGGACCAAAGAGAAAGGGAGCTCAGCGGTTAATCAGTCCAGCGACCACAGCTACAGCAAAGGTCTGCAGAAACTGACCCCGAATTCTCCAGCATGCAGTCCGCAGACACCGAACCTGGACCCTCCAGTGTGCAGTCCAGTTGTTCCGCAGACCTGGCACGGGATACTTGGATGCGAATGGCCAAATATTCAGCCGCAGGCTTACCTGATGATGTCATCCGTATGGAAACAGGGCTTCCTGATCAGGCCATGTTTAAAAGGGTGGCGGGGTTGGTGGAGCGCTTTGAGGGCTCCATTGTCTATTTCGCTGGATGGAAAGTGGAGGCATCCTGCTGGCAGACCAGGTCTTCATGGCCATGATGAAGATCCGGCACAATTATCCTCACCTGCACCTTGCAAAGCTGTTCCACTGCAGTACCGCAACAGTGGGTAATGTGCTGAACACCATGGTCCACTGTGCCCAGTAGGCAAAAAAAACAAAACAGCATGCCTGCTCATCTCTGTGGCCCCAAATGGAGTCATCAACTTCTGCAGCCAACTCTTCCCGGGCTCTGTGTCTGATAAGGCCATTATGCAGCATTCAGGCATTCTGGAACATTTAGTGGCTGGCGACCTTATCCTGGCAGACAAGGGCTTCTTAATTTCTGATATTGTGCCTGCGGGTGTGATTGTGAACATTCCCCCTTTCCTGAACAAGGGTAAGTTCACAGAGAGTGAGGTGAGAGCTACCAGGGAAATAGCCAAGAACAGGATCCATGTGGAGAGGGAAAATGCCAGAATAAAGGAGTTCAAGATTCTGGACCTGATTCCTTGCCACCTCAGGACCACAGCAAATGTGCTGGTACAGCTTTGCTGTGCCTTGGTGAACCTGCGAAATCCCCTGATAAGGAAGTAGCCAGCACCCCTCACCGTTGACTAAGCCAGGGGTTCCCAAACCTTTCAGCCTGCCAGAGACATTGCCGGGGGGAACATCCAGCTGGGCCCGCTGCATCCGCGGAGAGGGCTTAAACTGCTGAGACCAGCCCAAAGTCACACAACGGCTCTTTTAAGAGCCACCTACATCTTTTTTAAAGAGTTACAATCCTACGTTATTATAATGATTACACTGGTTCATATTTTACTCAGTTTACTGAACTGTGATGCATGAAACCAGAAGGGGAATTGTTGAGGTTTACTGAAGTTACAAATATATTAATATGAGTATAACAGGTCAGTGTAAAAACAAGCTTCTGCCAGTCATGCATCATTCAAACTATTTATATAACCATGTAATAGTTATGTAGCAGTTCAGTAAAAGTAATTCTTTATTATTATTTCCGATAGGCCTGCACAAAAGCCTTCACCCCTTCGGCCTCATTTACAACTCCCCAGTTGACAGCCATGACTCCGTCCAAGTTGTACCCCCCAAGCACCCTCTTCATGAGGGACGCGCATGGAGTGGATGAAAGTCCCGACCTCAGCACAGCACCAAACTTGCTGGCTGTCAACCTGCCCTGTCTGTGTAACTGCCACTGGGGATTTGTCCGCTGTCCTCCGGTGGTTGTCTGGATGGCAGCTTGCTGGTCTCTTGTCAGTCGCATTGAGGCAAAAATTGCCTCAAGCCCCCGACCCCCATGCTCCTTCACCAGCTCCGGCACGGTGACAATGGCCTGATGTTGAGGCTCTGGCTCAGGTGATAAAAGCCATGCCACACTGTGTGCCCCTCAGTGCAGACCTGAACCAGTCTACATCCTGAGTGGCAATGTCTCTGGCCAGTGGGTTGTATGTCTCCCTCTTGCTGTTGATAGAGTTGAGACACCGGCTGGACTACTTTGGAAGTGCCAGGCTTCCTCCACTGGCACTCAACATCTGTGGAGCTGATCTGCCACATGGCACATATTGCCAATGCTGCAGCGTGGCTGCATTTGTACATCCCCCGTGCACAATCACAGACAGCGCTCTGCATCGCGCCATCGTCTCCCATGCAGATCTGTACAAATAAAGTAAGTACCATTTGTTAGCATGCTATAATAGATTGAATGAGCTATAATACAAGGATGGTCCGGACCTGGGGGTGGGAGGGGTTATTTTTCCATAGTTTTGTCTGATTGTTGTTATTGTTTGATTTTTCTGTATTACCTATGAGGTTGTTGTGTTTAATATTCATGAGCATATTTGTCATTGTTCAAATTGATAATAAACATTAGCATAAAGCATATTTGTCCACTCATATGTTGATAAGAGTATTAAAAACGTGAAAAATATTCATCTAAGGTACATTTAGAACAGATACAAAATGTGCGATTAATCGCGATTAAATATTGTAATCGACTGACAGCCCTAATTTTTCTAAATGTGTATGAATACATTTTTGAAAAACATTTGATCAACAAAGAAAAAGGATTTGATCAGGATCTAGACTCAGTGTGTAGTTTATTAATTAATCAACGCTCTCTACATTAGGAAAACACATACCGGTGCACCAGAGGGAGTCACACACAGCTGTGCCTGGATAACCAAACAAATTGACAAGATAACAAAAACCCTTGAATCTACACACAGCAAATAAACTCAAATGACACAACGAGATGTAAAAGGAGATCACACATACAGTATAGTCGATATAAAACTGGCCGCTTCAATCTGAAGAGCAACTAAACAAAAACACGGGAGTGTACCTTGTTCTTGTGAACACTAATGTAATCCACAGCATACACAGAGACCACGAAGTTCTTAAGGAGAAAACTAGTTGCTTAAAACAAAAACACGTTAGTGTACCTTGTTAGCTAATGTTAGCTAGCTGACATTAACGTTACACATTGCACTCATATTACTCACCGAAACCTTGTAAAGCCGGTCCCGCTGCTCTTACAGAAACGACTAACTCCCCTTTCGTGTATGTACAGCTCTCAACGTGCCCAGACTTGTAGTGATTTTACCTCGTTGTATACTTTTATTCTCATTCTGAAAGAATGAGGTGAAATGTGCCAACCTGACGGCCATCTTTATGTTGGTGACGCGTATTCTGTGAGACCAGAGACCTGTAGTTTCACTGAGCGGTTTCACACAAAAAAATGTGTAACTTCACAGTTTTATGACACTTTTATTTTTTTGACTTGCAAAATATTCTTTTTAAATTGACAAACATCATATGTGTCATTCGTGGCACAATTCAAACGGGATCAAAAGATAACCTTTCTCTCTCCATTGACTTCAATGTATGTATGTAATGCATTGAATGTAATGGTATGTATCATTTTCCGCTTCCGGGGGTCCCATGGAGGCTTCCGGAAGCGGAGGGACTTCGCCTCTCTATAGTCCAAAAATGGAAATTACTTTTGGTGCCTATTCCCCAATACAGACTGAACCTTACCAACAAAATGTGTGTTTCTTTGGTACATTGTTGATGACTTATGAGCATTTCTATCTAAGCCCCGCCTTTTTGCGAACACGTTTAGAGTAATGACGGCCACATTTATCGACTGAACATGCTCATTTCCTAAGATAATGTGTCTTACCCTCCAGCGATACTGTATACTGAGTTTGGTGTTGAAAAATTTGAAATGTAAGTGAATATTTAACTGTTACTTAAATTATGCTAATTACAACAACAAAAAAGTAGGCGGAGCTTAGGGGTTCAAGGAGATTATATGTAGAGCAGGTCCACCCGAGTAAGTGTGAAAAATGTCAGGTAATTTGGAGTTACGGTGCGACTTTGTACATCTTTCAAAATGGAAATGGCCATAGGTGGCGCTAGAGAGCATGTTGGACAATTTGAACACATTGAGTCCAGAATATTGTAGTTTTCACCGATTCTAGAATCTGTGCAAAATTATACAACTTTTGAAGCATCCTAAAGACCTCAAAACAGGAAACGCCAGCAGAAAAAAAAAGAATAATCCCACCAATAACAATAGGTTCCTCGCACTTCGTGCTAGGACGCCGGTGGGTCCTAGCGCTCCGTGCTCGGGCCCTAATAATCTGTGCATTTTATCCATTAATTTCCCCAACATTGTGGTAAAAAAACCACACGTTTAATCCATGTTGGTGTACAGTACTACAACTACAAAAAGCATCGGTTTGTTTTCTCATCAGGAAATGCAGACCGGCTCAAACAAACGATTTTTAATCATCATCCTCACGATCATTTAATGTATCATGTTCGCCGCATTGACATGAAAGCACTAATAAATGTAGTTTCATCCACTTGAGTTTACAACTACAAAAATAATCGATCTGTTTTTATGTCACATCCGACGGGAGGAAATTCAGCAGCTCTCTACAGATTTTAATCCTAATGTAATAATCATCTTCACCACGATCATTTATGTTTATGTCGCCGAATTGACATGAAAGCACTGACGAATATGAATATACTGTAGTCAACTTCATTATAAACGTTATTAACGTGACTAAACTCAGTAATTCACCATTTCTACGCATGACAACACACTTTGTCCGTGTTTGGCTCTCTCGCCGCACAGTGAAGCGTTCCCGCATTGACGTCACTTCCGGCTTCCCCCAAAACTTCAAATGAGTCGAAGGAATTTCCCGCGATGTTCGAAATTATTGATATTTATCGGAACGGTATCGTACCTTCTTTTTTAAACTGACGGTTCGAGATGACTAGTAGCCAATATTTCATTGCACAACAGTTGTTGGGTCCGAACCGTGACGTCCGAAACCGTGACGGTACGGGACGAATACGGATACCGTTACACCCCTACCCAGTGCCTGTTATATGGCCACCGTCCAGGCGTGTATGCCAACATGAGCAAACACTGAGGTCAGAGAGGCGGATACAAGGGGAACTGCTGAGGGCTACCTCATAATACATTTATTTTGGGGGACGCCTTTCATAACACCCAAGGACACCTTACAGGGCATAGGGGCAATTATAGGGAACAATTCAAACAGCACTGAACGCTTTTCAGTATTCAGGATTTCTACATCACAATTCTTCATTCATTGTAACATGTAAGCTGTGTGTGCTTTCAGCATTCAGGAGGATATCAGAGACGAGTAAGCAGGAGAGATGCCTTCGCTGCCATGCATCAGGACTGAGTGAGCCGAAAAGGGCTTCTGCACTCTTGTATATATATATATATATATATATATATATAGGTGTGGGAGGACCTTATTTGTCTGAGTTCGTGAAGCTACCGTATGTCCCCGTAAGCAGGTAAGTTGCCATGTATTTTATTAATCCTATGTTGGACCTTTGTAACCCCAATAAAATGTTCATTCCAAATTGTTATGTTGTCCTTATTTATTTACAATTCACGTGTTCTCTTAATTAATTTCAAGTGGGCTGCCATTTTAGTTTTAAGGCACGAGGAGGAGTAAGCACGTGGGCGTCCATTTTAGGTTACGAGCTGGAAAGGGTTTGACGGTTAGGATTCTAATTATATGAGGGGGAGAGGTATCAGGCAGTGAATTATAAGGGGCCACCAGAGAGAGCGAACCTGCCACAGAAATGAGAACATGGGGCACTCGCTGAGTCAGGGAAGAAAGGGTTTGAATCCTGCTGCCAAGACGGCTACAGGACTGAATGCACTGGCCATCCTTGCTCTCCACCGAGGCAGATCCAACTCCCACCTTAGACCCCAAGAAAATGAAATGACGTTGAGTGATAGCCATCATAGTAGTGTTTACTATCACTCAACATATAACAATTCTAATACACATCTTCAGTCGTAAACCCAGGAGTCTGATTGTTTCGGCTTATTATTAACTAAACAATCTCCCCCAGGATAGCCCTGCAAGGTGATCAAATCCAAGCAGTGTGTATTATAGGAACATGTAGCTGTGCGTGTGCGTTTCAGCATTCAGGAGGATATGCAGCTATACGCGTGAGCACGAGAGATGCATTGGCTGCGCTGCATCAGGACAGAGTGAACCGGAAAGGGCTTCCACACGCTGTTTATATAGAGGTGTGGGAGGGGCTTATTTCCCATGTAACTTTCGTGAAGCCTCCGTATGTCACGGTGAGCAGGTGAGTATCCATCGTTTTTTCTTAATCCTGTTTTTTTTTTGCATGCATATGGGTTATTTTCAGATTGCTCTTTCAAACCTGTGGTGCCATTAGTTTGTTTAAAACCAGCTCAAAAAAGTATGAAATAAATCACTTTTTTTGTTTCCAGAGCAATGACTATTAAAGATGCCATTTACACTGAAGACAGAACTTAGGCTGATTGAATGTAGTGGACAGACGGATCATATTGAACATGCTTTTGTCATCCTTTGAAGTTTAATTAATTAGCAGACTAATAGTGACTATAATGAATGATCAGGGTTGGGAAGTTTACTTTTGAAATGTAGTAGGTTACAGATGACTAATTACCCTGTTAAAAATGTAATAAGTTATGTAACTATTTGTATTGTTATTCTAATGTTAATTATCGGTCTTTATTTATTTTGTGAGTCACTTGGATAAAAGCCTCTGCTAAGTAACATAACCATAACATACGGTTCATTAAACAAATAAACAAAAGGCTAACAGTTGGTTTTGCAGCGAGTCATCATAGAGGCTAACAGATTACTGTTTCCCTGTAAGACTCACATTTAGCACGTGTTGCTTGTATTGCTGTTAACTTTTAAACAAACACGATTCACATTGCTCACACTCTTACTGTAATTAGTGATTACATCAACAATTAATGTAGTACACCTAGTTGGGCTTGCCAAAATCACCCTACAGTTTCATTAAACAAATAATCAAATATGCCAACAGTTTATTTTGCCGAAAGCTATAGCTAATGAATAATTGTTTTTAGTGCCTTTTAATACGGTTAGAAGCTATCATAAGCTAACGGGTGATTGTTTGTATTGCCTTAAGACTATCATAGTATATTAATGTCTCCTGCTCGCTAGGTGGCAGTGTAACTAAAAGCTGTCTGCGATCCGCCTTTTAAAAAGAGAAGAAGGGCCCAGAAACTGCGGTCTGCTGCAGCTTCATGCTACTCGATATAGAAGGCGCGAATTCGACAAGACTCGAGATAGACTAGAGATACACTTACTTTAATGTGATGCAACAAGTCCTCGGCTCTTCCGTGTCCCAAAACTTGCGACCCAAGATACCTGGCCTGGACACAGCCATCATCCCAATAACGAATGTGGACGTCCATCTGTTTTTTCTTGGTGGCTTGATTAAGGCCAAACATCAGCACAAACGGCCCAGCCTTGTTGATGCTATTAACGAGCTGTTCTTTAAAGTAAGGCGCCAAGCCGAATCGGACTATGTACCCTGTTTTGTCTTTTCCACAGGCGAACTTCTTGGCTATTTCCGAATATGGGAACATAGCTTGGAAAAGATCGGAAAACCCTTCATTGGAATTGATGGTGTTTAATTACGGTGTTGAGGCACCACAGAACCTCTGCCCGCAGCGTTGGAGTGGCGCCCAGCATCACTCGGAGGTCAGCAGTAACGTTAGATGAAGTGGCGGAGGCTGTAGTAGCTTCAGCGATGTTGCGCAGAAATGCGCGATTGAGACCTGTTGTTTGCGTCCCACAGCGGCTTTGTGGGTAGCACTTAGCATGTGGGACCGGACAGCTTTGATCCCCATCGAGGCAACACTAATCGCCTTCCGACACACGCAGCAGTAGGCCTCACGGTTATTCCCAGAAACGGGCCTCAGCCATGGTTCGAAATCCATATCCTCCAACCATTTGGATCCAAACTTGCATTTCCCCATGTTGTAACCGGCGTAAACGGACCTTCGCACGCTATCAAGCAGCAGTCATCAGTGAGCGTGCAATGTCCCGTTCAGATGACGTCAAATCCAACGGGATAAAAAAAAAATAAAACTACACAATCACACTACACAATGATTACATTCAGGCGAACTCTAGAATATAATTTATATACTTATTGCAAACAAGCTACAAAATTGAATATCTTGGAAAATGCCGTTGAATACTTTTTAAGACCCGGCGGACACCCTGACCGTGCAGCGATCAGCTGATACGGAGCATAGAGAGAGAGAGCTGCAGTCCGCGGGCTCGGCCTCGCCTCCTCACAACTCTTATTAATCCCGGTACCGGACAATTGTTATTTGTTCCTACTCGACCGGTTTGCTTCCCAACCCTGCCACTGTGCTACACTTCCCGCCCCGCCCCGCGTCTAACAGTACAGAAAGCGGCGAGATGCATTTCCTTAGGAATCGACAAGCAGAAACGAAACTAACACTTCTAACTGAACAATGGCGGACACGTACAATTTGCGAATGAGTTCTGCCTTTTGTCTTATACACAGACACAGAATTGGAGCAATCACGAAGCACCTTTTCTGAAAAGCAGCGTGCTGGAGAAGAAGCAGACTACGTCCTTTCCAAAGACCTTCGCTGTCGATTGGTCAGGAATACAGTCACAAGCATGATTTCCGTTAAAAGAGCAGCTGGGGATGACTTTAACTATCCATGCAGCCGTGAACTCACTGTAATGGCGAAGCGTCTAATTGAGTATGACCCAATGCTTCGGGACAGATCTCAAACCAGTAGAGCTGAGTGGGTATGTCACTATTCAAGTTCTCATTCATAACACTCCGTTCGATGTCTCACTATGGGATGCGCCTCATCGCGGAGCAAACAGAAGCATCAATCTCATTACGCCAATCCTGATTGGCTGGTGATCTTGACGTCAACGTCAGGGGAAATCACCCCCTATAAGTAGCCTGCGCCACGACGCATGCGTCATTCAAACACCTCTTCTCGCTTCAGAGCACATCTCTAATGGTAGCCGGGCTAGCTTAACAGTCCACAGACTGAACCAAAGCTAATTTTCGGTCGACGGGCGTTAGCCGGCTACCTTACTCTGCCTCGCAGAAGAGTATAGTACTAACACACCAGTTAGTATTATAATCAACCTCGCCGTTCTTCCTCTGGAAATAAGGTAAGATTTTGACTTTCAAGTTAGCAACACACCCGTTGCTAGCTTGTGCTTTTTTCCCTCACTGCCGACACCACGGTAGCGAGGACGTTTTTTATTTTCTCTTCTCACGGAGGAGAAAAGGATTAAAAGAATATTACCACACCAGGTAATATTCTTTGAGAAAAAAGACCCACACTGCCTTTTTTTCTCCGGATTAAAGACAGATTGGGAACACTTTTTTCTCGACGTACCTGTTAAGAGCGGGTCCTCTCCACGCCTCGCGGCGAACGAGATGGACGCCTCTCTCCCTCACACCAGAGGAGTCAGGGACTCGGAGGCTCGACTCGGAGGCTGAGGGTTGAAGATATCAGGCACAGACTCACACCAGGTCTGCTCGTCCTGCCTCGGGCTGGAACACGCCCAGGAGGCTATTGACAACCCCGGCTCGTGCGGGCATTGTGCCCGCCTCACCATAAAGAGCCTCCGCCGACGGTTAGCACGACAAGCTAGCCTGTCGGAACAGGATCCCCTCATGTCCACTGATTGGCCGGCTGGCAATCAAGACGCGGGGGCGTCCGCCGCAGAGACTGAGTCCCTCACCTTTACGGTCTGGGGCTCATCAACTGCGGCAGCCGCGGAACCGGATTCCCGCGCCATATCAGGCCGGGACCCGGTGGCGGCAAAAGACGCGGGAACGGGGCCCCACGCTATACCAAGCTGGGGCTCCCGGCTGGACCTCACCATGGTTTCACCCGCGGAGGATGTCCTAGAATTGGATTACATGGAGGACGAAGAGGATGCCTCTGAGTTCCTCCTGTCTGATTCGGACGAGCAAGAAGACGACATCTTCGTGTCACCAGCTCAGGCTGCAAAGCCGGGAGCGATGGCTGTTCTCCCGGGCGATAGCACACCAGCTTCGCCCTGTCTAAGCATGGACCTGCAAGCCGTGTGTCAGCGCGCTGCGGCCAGACTAGACAAGTTGGCCGAGAAAATCTCCGGTTCCGGCTGCAGCTCAGGCTCAGCCAACCCAGAATTTCGGCCAGCAGTCGAGGAAGAAGAAGCGAGCGGCGTGACAGCCCCTCCTTCTCCCCTCCGTGAATGTGTTCCCGCCGCCTCGAGAGATGCCTAAACACCATCCTCAAGTCCGCACAAACACATGTCACACGTTGGTTGATAACTCTGTCATAAAACATTTGCCGCTGACGCATCCAGGCTTCAGGCCGAGGGCGCAGCTAAAAAAAAGATGAAAAGGAAATCAATAAAACCAATAAGCAGCCCGCCAATTTTCTCCCCTTTTGAGAGCAGCTACGGCATCTCTCAAAAGGCGGATTATTGACGGGTCTGTGAAGGCACCACCGCCACGCGCAGTGCCGGCTGGAGCTGTAAAGGCACCACCGTCACACGCATGCGCAGTGCCGGCTGGAGCCGTAAGCGTGACATCTCAGCTGGCTCTAAGGAGCATACAGCAGGAGATACTCACGACACCCAAGCTGCCTCGAACTCTGCTCGGTTTAAAACACAGAAGACGCAGAGGTCGCAGCCCACCCCGAGTCCCCAGCCCAGGCTGGAGACAAGGGCAAGTTGGCCGAGAAATCTCCGGTTCCGGCTGCAGCTCAGGCTCAGCCAACCCAGAATTTCGGCCAGCAGTCGAGGAAGAAGAAGCGAGCGGCGTGACAGCCCCTCCTTCTCCCCTCCGTGAATGTGTTCCCGCCGCCTCGAGAGATGCCTAAACACCATCCTCAAGTCCGCACAAACACATGTCACACGTTGATTGATTCCTCTGTCATAAAACATTTGCCGCTGACGCATCCAGGCTTCAGGCCGAGGGCGCAGCTCAAAAAAATGAAGAGAAAATCAATAAAACCAATAAGCAGCCCGCCAATTTTCTCCCTTTTTGAGAGCAGCTACGGCATCTCTCAAAAGGCGGATTATTGACGGGTCCGTGAAGCCACCGCCACGCGCATGCGCAGTGCCGGCTGGGGCTTTAAGGGCACCACCGCCACGCACATGCGCAGTGCCGGCTGGGGTCGTGAAGGCTCCACCGTCTTGCGCATGCGCAGTGCCGGCTGGAGCTGAAAGGGCACCTCCGTCACGCGCATGCGCAGTGCCGGCCGGAGCCGTAAAGCTGGCTCTAAGGAGCATACAGCAGGAGATACTCACGATGTCTGCCTGGGCTTCTCAAAACAGTTATACTTTATCTGTTTTCACAAACCCAGAGAGAGTCAACCCATATTCTGGAGAGAGAGGTTCTCTCTCTCCTAGAAAGAAGGGTTTTATCTATAATGCCCCCCGAGTGGAGTCAGATTACGGGGAAAAATGTCCTCGTAAAGCACCCACTCAACATGGGCCTCATAATAAAACTGAGTTTTGGTTATTATGTAATGCGTAGTGGCACTACACCCGACTTTTCTAGTGCGGGACGCGCCTACGGGTGCTGTCCTTTCACGGAAGGTGGTCACCACGGACGCAGGTCAGACAGGCTGATAGGGGATTTACGAAGGTCACCCGGTGAAAGGTCCCTAGAGCAGAGACCTCCAGCGGGCACACGTAAACTACCCGGAGCTGTTTCTTCAGAGCAGTGAGTCAAGCTGTGTGTGGTACACAAAGGCATCACACAATGATTAGGCGTGCAGTGGTTCATCAAATGCAGAGCAGTGCTGTGACTTGTGAGCGTACTTTGACCTCCTCCATGTCAGAATACCTCAGCACATCCAAAGTGCGTGAGGTTGGCAGTTGGGCAACAGAATTAGAGATTCAAGCAGCAGCAGGTTGGGAGTTAATATATTCACATATTGTGATCCACGCTGGCTAAAATATAGTTGCGAGAACGGGCAGTCGTCTAATCAGGGGGTTTATTTGGAAAACCGCAATGGTAACCATTATGAGACTGCTGTGTAAAACAACCTAATTTGCAGAGTTGTTGTGGGTGTTACAAAGTGGACACTTCTTGTGTCCAGACTGTCAATGTCAAGACAATGTCAGACGGACAACTAGAGGCAAAGGGAGGGTTACGGAACAAACGCATGGGACATCGTGTGGAAAAGAGTGATGTAAGTAAAATCACTCTTGAATGTAATCCTTTGTGCACAAAGTGTAATCTAGACTTTGAAAAGCAAGATGTGCAGTACAGTAACTGGGTGACTGCTCAAATACACTTGTAATTGTGCAATGCTTTCAAAAGACGTCACACGAATGTACTTCCATTCATGGCACGAAGTCCCTTGCTTCTGCACCTGCGCGGAGCTGGTCTCCTCCTCCTCACTGCTCTGCGCTTGCGTGGCGCCATTTTGCATTGAAACCTATAAAAGACAAAGACGTTCCCAGGTTGACGTTAGTATTACCGTCAACCTCGGCACCTTGGAACCATGGCACCACCTCGGTCTAAACCATCATCAACTTCTATGGTGATAAGCCCAAAGAGAAGGTGGTTGACCCCCAACCCGTCTCCTCTGATGGATTTGAAGACTTCCTCGTGTCCCTTCTTGCTGCCTCCAACCCAGTCATGCCAGTTGGGCTCAGCCTCTTCGGTTCGACTTCTTCCAACTTCGCCCCAAAGAAAGCTGTTGTACCCTCACAGAAAGTCCCTCCAGGGCTGCGGTCCCTTTACAGAGGTGTGGAGGGTTTCAAGTCCCTTGATGAGGTGTACAGTGCTGCCACACAAACTATGAAACTTGACCAAAAAGATTTGGGGCATATCGGTAGTGTCACCAAGCTGCAGTCCAAGTCTTTGGTGTGGTACGAGCAGAGGGCTGGTCGAATCACCTCATCCGTTTCCCACTATGTTCTTCGCACCAGCACTACAAAGCCGTCACAGTACCTCATCAAATCCATATGTTGTGACAGGCCATCAAATTTGAAGACGACTGCAATTATGTGGGGGAACGAACATGAACAAGTTGCCAGGCAGCAGTATGCTGACGGGGCCATCTCTTCAGTGCACAGTGATCTCAAAGTCAACAACTGTGGACTCCTCATCAAAAGGGAGCAGCTTTTCTCGCCGCCTCTCCAGATGCCATGCTGCCATGCTCGTGTCATGGGATGGGCGTGTTGGAGATAAAGTGCCCATTTAAATTTCGTGAAATGAGTATAGAAGAAATGAGCAAGGAGAAAGACAGTTGTCTAGACCAGAATCTCGAGCTCCAGGTGTCACACCAGTACTACACGCAAACTCAACATCAGATGTATGTGACTGGTGCAAGCTATTGCGACTTCCTTGTGTGGCTGTCCACTGGGGGTCATGTATGCACAGTTTTCCCTGACAAGGAGTACACCCTAACTTCTGTGCCTGTTTTAACAGCATTTCGGGAGGGACATATTCGCCCTGAGCTGTTGTTCAGAAAGTTGGAACTGGGTACTAAGCAAACTGAACATGGCAACAAGCAGGGTCATTGTTCGTGTGGCTCCGCAGATAGTGTACCCATGCTAGGGTGTGATGATGACAAATGCACACACCAATGGTTCCACTGGGCTTGCGTTGGCATTACCAAGGAGCCTAGGTCCAAAACGTGGTACTGCGACAATTGCAAGTCCAGCAACACCAAGAGAAAGCGACAAAGGAGAGAGATCAACAAATTGATGCAGATATTTCAACAAGTGACTACGATGGAGATTCCAGCGCATCAACAATTATTCTGGAGCGGTCCCCTGCAGCAAGGCCCCCTGCTAGAGCGAGCACCTCTTCTTCAACCAGCCCCCCTGCTAGAGCGAGCCCCTCTTCTTCAGCCAGCCCCCCTGCTCGAGCGAGCACCTCTTCTTCAACCAGCCCCCCTGCTAGAGCGAGCATCCCTGCCCCCCCAGTGCCAGACCAGGATAGCAGTGACAAAGCATGTATGTATTTCATTAAATACAATCAGTATGCATTTAGTACAAACCTGCATTTTTCTGGTCTGTTTAAACCTGCATTGTGTCTGTTATTCCCCTTGGTGAAGTGGGCAGGTGTTCAGCAGAGGTACAGGCATCAATTAACACATTCTGTGAATTCAGATGTTCTTCCATTGTCATTTGGAAAGCTAATAATTCCCCACCCCCCCACTCTTTATGCCTTCAGCTGGTTCCGTTGACCTTTTCGACAGCCAGAAAACCCAGGCAAGACACTACAGGACTCTCTAGGAAATGTACAAGTCCAAGAGGCCAAATAAAGCTGCGGTGGCTCATTTGATTAACCTGGAGTTTGAGTCTAGAAGACGATTCATTACCTCTGAGGTTCTCAAGGAGCAAGACAAACCGACACAGATTCTGGAGGCTTACCGATGTTTCAGGGAATTGGATCATGTAAGTAAAGATTTTCAGCATTTACAAGTGCACATTTGAAGATGATTTATATGATGATTTTCATTTCCATTCGAATGCTTCTGCCAGGTCATGGATGAGCTGCAAAGAATCATTCAACCCAAGAACTCCCGTTACATCTTGGAGGTGAAGGACAGATGGGAAACTTTCTACTCAAAAGGTCCAGTTTTATGGTGTGATGAAGCCTCCAAAAACCTTGAATGGAGGTAAGGTCTCAATGCTTAGATAGATTTTTCCAAGTTTCATTTTGACGTATCATGACTAACTGATATTCATACTGCCTCATTGTGCCTGTTCTGTCAAACCAGTGGAGCATGCCACAGCTGTGTTCACAGCCCTGCCACTTCTCTTCCCATCGAACACTGTGCCACCAAGGAAGCTGGGCACCAGCAGGGAGGCTCTCTTCCATATCCTGACGGTGAGACTTACTGTACTGAAGTCTTTTTTGTTGTTGTATAGTATGTTGCAGTTATCCATGATTGTATCCTTGTTCAGGTAAAGGTGTTTGTTTCTTGTGACGCTTCTAATCTTCTACCTTGAATTTGTTTTACCCAGACTTCAGAAGACCCAGAAACGTTCCTGCGCTAGCGGCCCCTGTCGTGTCCAGTTGTGCTGGTCTCTGAGGAGAACTGCATGATCGCCGTAGGAAGCACGCCTCTGACCACCTTCCAAAAAGAGCAGTTTGATGAAGGACTTCTCTACCTAATGGCTTATTATTATGCCATGCACCTTACCTACCCAAAGTGCATATCCACACTGCTGTCTGTTCTCCAAACAGAAATCCTCAAAGATGTCATCCATGATCGCGACACAACCCAAAGCTACAAAAAAGCAATAGGCGAGAGGAAGGCCTTTATTGAGTGAGTGAAATGTGCCTAATTCTGCTCTGCAGGTGTTGATATTTGTTTTCCTATGTAACTGTGGGATGCTGCTAAATTCATTGTGAGCTATTTTAATTGGATGGTTTTCCCATTCATCGAGGTTTAGGTTTGTCTGTGTGCCCCACACTTCATTTCCATAGAGTAGAATGGGTTCTATTATTGATTAGAATTTGTCTTTTAATCGCATAAAATGCTCTCTCAGAATCCTTGTAATTGTGTATAAGAATACTTCTGCTGTCTTAATTTAAGACAAATTCACTTATGCCAATACTTAAACTTAATTTAAGATAAACATTCTTAGTCACCTCAACCAAAATACTCTTATTTCTTGAATCATTGCTTATAATAAGCATTTCGGTCTAGTTTCAAGGCCCATTACGGTCTTTCAGTAGCTAGATCTTAATTCTAGCCAAGCACATTCGGCTTACCCCATTGGCAGATTGTTTTGCTTGATACAGGGAAATCTGACTTGATTCAAGAATATTTTGCTTCTTTTTGGAGGGGCTGTTTTTGCAGTGTAGGGCTCCCAGTATACATGCTTTCAGACTCCATGTGCAGGGGTGTTGAGGAGCACATCCCTAATCTCACGGCGGCATACGTCCACCCCGGCACTTTCCTCCGGCGGAGCCTGGAGCATCACACCGGGAGATTCGACCGAGTGACGAGAGAGGCTCTGGTGGTCGTGCACATCGGCACCAATGATGTGGCCTCCGGACTGTCCCCAGCAGCCATCGTGGGACAGATGGAGGCCCTCATAGACCGGATCCAGCGCGGCCATGCAGAGCCTCTCTATGTGGCCGTCTGCTCCATCGTCCCCCGACCGGTGGACAATGAGTGGACGCGGCCTACGGTGCGGGAGACGAACCGCGGCTTCCAGCAGTTGTGTCAACAGAAAGACAACTGCATTTACTTCCCTACTGGGACACTGTTTCTAAAAAAAAAAAAAAAATACTGACCAATTACATGAATCGGGATGGGCTCCACTTAAATGTTGAGGGGAAAAACATATTATTTAATTATTTAAAGACATTTCTATGGAAGCCTGTTTGCCACTGGAAAAAAAAATTAAAAATCTTGTAAGTCATTATAATGACTTAGCCATTAATCCCAGGAGTCTGATTGTTTCGGCTTATTATAACTAAACAATCTCCCCCAGGATAGCCCTGCAAGGTGATCAAATCCAAGCAGTGAGTATTATAGGAACATGTAGCTGTGCGTGTGAGTTTTCAGCATTCAGGAGGATATGCAGCTCTACGCGTGAGCACGCGAGATGCTGCGCTGCCTCAGGACAGAGTGAGCCGGAGAGGGCTTCCACACGCTGTTTATATAGAGGTGTGGGAGGGGCTTATTTCCCATGTAACTTTCGTGAAGCCTCCGTATGTCACGGTGAGCCGGTGAGTATCCATAGTTTTTTCTTAATCCTGTTTTTGACCTTTGTGACCCCAATAAAATGTTCATTCCAAATTGTTATGTTGTCTCTGTATTTATTTACAATTCACGTGTTCTCTAAAGTGGGCCTCCATTTAATTATTTCAGGCGTGAAGAGGAGTACTGTTCTAAACTGTTTAAAAGTGTCAGACATAGGCCGCGGTCGCCTTGTTGCAATTGCACTGGTTTCAGTTGGCTTCAATTTGTTTTATATCGTCAGCCATAATGACTAACATTATGAAACCAAATAAATGCACGTGATTGTTGCATAACAATATGATAACGTTCCGTTTTTAATAAGTCACGTTTTTTGGGAGGGGCGGAGGACCATCTAATTAATATGTCTACATGTGTAGGAGCCATATGTTAAAATGTATATTTGAATATTATTATCATTTGTTGTTAGTGCTAGTATATCATTTTTGGAACCAGCCGTGTGAAATTAACGGCATAGAAGACCGCAGCTGTTCGTGATGTTATAGCCGACGTCAGCTGCTGGTGATTGGGGGGTGAGAAGGAGAAAGAAGCACCGAGCAACATAGTTTTTTGAGCTGAGAGAATATGTGTTTGTATTTGATACCTTTTTGTGTAAGTAAAAAACAAACTATCCTGAGACGTATTTTGTCCGAGTCAAGCTTATTTGCTTATGAGCCGAATTTTGGATTACTGGAACTATAACATGAATATAATTAAATGGAATGAACGGCATCATTTAGGCATTGCATTTCCTGGATTAGGCTACCTTCGTTTTAAAATATACTATCCAAATTTCACATATGAAATGGCCAACAATTATCACTTTAAACGTCATAGGTTAGGCGACTTGATTATTATTATGTAATTATTAACATCCAACGCTTTTTGAGCCAAATACGCAACTGCGTGTGTTCATAATTGCATGATATCAGAAGCTCGAATACATCGTCCAGCTGAACATTTAGGGGAAACGCAACAAATTAATAGTTTATTTTCAGTAACGGAGCGTCCACACTACAGCTCCAAAAATAGCTTGGAGCTGGGCGTGTCTGGAGCTTGGGGATTTTATTCAAGCAACACGACCAACAACCAATCACATGAATCTCCCGCCCCCGACATACAAAGCAAAAACCCCCGGGGATTTTATGCGAGCAATATATATATATATATATATATAAACTCCCCAAACAGGCGAAAACCTACCAGTTTCCCCCACTGTCTCTGCCACCTCCCTCCATGCCTGGTTCCTCCGGTTTGTATCCCGGTAGGTGAAGAGGGTCTGGTCATACAAAACCGGGTGATTTGCTACGGCGATAGTTAGTTTCTCCTCCGACTTTTTTTGAAATATAGAAATGAACGGCGGGATATCTATCCCAGCTTAGACGCGGTTTGATTGGCTACGGCTTCAGCTGTCAGATTTTGGGAAACGGGATTTGATTGGCTGACGCTGGCTACTCCGGCGTCTCAGGCGACAGAAGTTGAACATTATTCAACTTCTGTCGCCTGAGACGGACCGCTCTGCTACCCACAATTCAGTTCGGCGAAAAAGCGCGGCTACGTGACGTCACCCCATTGAAAGTGAATCGGCAGATTGGAGCTTTCGACGCTGTCGACGCTGTAGTGTAGACGGGCCGTAAGTGTTACTGGACAGCTCCTCAAAGTCCTACAGCTTGTATTTAAGGCAGCGCAGCGCTCTCCCTCGGGAGCTCCATTCCCCTTTAATCGTGCTCTGTGAATTCTGTAAATTCTTTCACTGCTCATATATATGCGGGTTCGGGTCGGGTTGCGGATCTTGTGCCGACGGGTCAGGTTGCGGAACTAATTGGCAATATGTAAGGGTAGCGGGGCGGGTTCGGTATTGCACGTCGCGGGAGCGGGTCTTGAAAATCAGACCCGTGCAGGACTCTGCCACACATACACACACCCTCCCGGTCCTCCCGATGGCCAGTCGGTGCCTGCCGGTGAGCGTGGGAGTGTGGTCTGCCGCGCGGGGCTGTCAGCATCTGCTTGTAGATGGTATTTTAAACTCGATGCGCTCTGAAACTACGGGGCGGCCGTGGACAAAAAATACACATGCGTTAAAATAATTCGTTTTTTTTTTTTTTAATAACGCGTTAACTTGACAGCCCTAATAAAAACACAACACTGTCATTGCAAGTTTTTTTTTCAAGCATGTAAAACCAAAGAAAATACAAATGAAACAAAAGATGATACAGTACTATACAAATGAATGCAATAACAAAATGAAATATTTAATTAATGATCTGTAGTATCATTGTCTGATATCAATAAACAACAAAGCTTTAGCTAATTACACGTCCGAAAAGGGGTCGGAAGAAGTTTACACTTATTTAATACGACCCCTTCTCCCTTTTTTTTTTACATCTTAATATAGAAGTGAAGTGACACTCAGTTGAGTTTTATGTACACTGCTAAATTTGTGTGCGGTCAATATCTCATTAAAATATCTATTGTTAGTAACTATTAAAGAATAAATGGGGACAATTCTGTTTTAATGTAGTTTGCCCATTGTAACTGCTGTGCAGACATACTGATAACATAGGGCCTCTAACTAATTATCTTAAATAAACTCACTAATGAAACCAGTTCAATTCACCTTATTCTTATCATTCTTTATGAGCGCAGTATCTAATAATTCCTTGCATTTATTATAGCGCTTTTCCAGTGCTCAAAGCGCTTTACAGATACACATTACACATATTTTATATACATGCAATGGTCACTGTGGACAATACCCACAGGAGCAAGTTCAGGTGAAGTGTCTTGCCCAAGGACACAACGGCTTTACAGACGCAGCAGCGGCGGGTTTCACCCCTTGATCTGATGATCATTGCACAGCGCACTGCGCCACACCGTCCATCTTCACGCCTCCAAGTCATCGAGGCGCTTTTACAAGTCTGACGCAGTGGCGGCAGGAGCGGGTTTCGAACTGGAGTTCCCCAGGACCCCCCTTGATCTGATGATCAGATGCACAGACCACTGCGCCACCCGTCCCTATAAAATCTATAATAATCTAATTACTTATGTATTTAGTATTCCATAACTTAATAACAGAGATGGTCAAACTGAAGTGGCAGAAATCCTACAATGAAGCGGGACAGTGAACTGTTCTCCGCTACTACTGTAGCGACCCTGTAGTGCAGTGACCACCAACTGGCGGCCCGCCAGACATTCTCATCCGACCCGCACAACTGGGGTGACTGTGGCGTTGGCGGAGCAGTATCCACTGTGTGCAGTATCGGAGTCCAACAGAGAGGCAGCAGCTGCGGGACAGTAGACTGCGTACTGCGAAACCTTCCCTGCCTTGAAGAAGAAGTGATCCTTCGTTGTGAAGAGTTGTGTTTTGTGCGCTCTGCACCACAGCAGTAGCCCCGCTGCGACAGAGTCCGAGAGGCAGGAGCTGTGGGACACTGCTGGTGATGACATTGTTGTCAGCTGCTGATACTGCTGCTGCTGCAGCAGCAGCTTGTGGCGCCTGCTTCGATGAAAATAACTTTCTAATATCCATAACTTTATAGGCTATTAGCTTAAAACTCGTCAGGCACCAGGAAGGATCACTTCTTCTTCAGGGCAGGGAAGGCTACGCAGTACGCAGGCTAATGTCCCGCAGCGGCTGCCTCTCACTTAAAAAAATGTTTTTAAGTGAAACATCCGGGGCTTTTCAGAAAACATCCCGGGCTTGAGCCCAAGTAGCCACCCCCTAGCCACCACTGGTGTGCACACTGCACAGCGCTGCAGCATGTCTGTGAGCCAGAGAGATGCAGCGTGTCTGTGAGGCCCGCCCCCGCACGCAGATGAGAGAGAGAGAGTGATCTCTTTTACGTTTATGTAGCATTTATTTATTGTCGAAATGATGACATTTCATAACAGGATCAAATCAAAGTGAATTGCCTGCTGCTGCTGAATGCATGGCAAGTGACTGGAACAAGTTATTACATCATTTCAAATAATAATGATAATTCATTCTATTTAGGGGTGCCTTTCAAAGCACCCAAGGACACCTTACAATTCATAACATATTCCAAGGAAAGGTTTTAAGACAGTACAAAGAATGCAGTCCGGGTGATGTTTTTTATGTGGGGTGCAGATGAGAGGGATCTGTCCAGAATGACACCAAGATGTTGTGTTTGAGTTCTTGATAAGCCATTAAAACAATAAAACAAGTGTCTCCTGTTCCCCAAAACATACCCATCTGTTATGGAAAAATAAAGTATTCTAATCTGAATACGTTTTTTAAGACACGTAACTGTATTCTGTATTCAGTAACTGATTACATTTACAAAGTAACTCTGCCGAGAAGTGATCCTTCGTTAGCGTGAAGAGTCTGCTAAGCTTTATGCGCTTAGCAGACTCTTGACCCCCCCGGTCAACAACTTCAAAATTCTGGGCTATATAAAAATCGCTGGCCCACGATAGTGTCTATTGGATACATTTTGGCCCTTGGACAAATGTAGTTGGTGATCCCTGCTGTAGTGTAAAGTGTCTCTACTGTAGGCTAGTTTTATTATATGTACAGCACTTTGGCTCGACCAAAAATCGTTTATAAATGTGCTATATAAATAAAACTTGATTTGATATATCCAGTGTACTTAATTGTAACATTGAATGGACAGCTTGCAGGCATAGACAGTATATTTAGCCAGCATGGAATGTAGCATACAATAGCACCATAGACATTAAAGTCATAAATGTTCATCATATAAAGTGTGAATGTAAAACCTTGTATGCAAATGACAGTGATAAAGGGATTTGCTTTTCATTAATGTAGGCATAATTTAGTCAATTCTTCAAGTAGTTCAACAAATTAACTTTATTATTTCATTTCATTAGAGGAATTGTGCAGGACAAGGTGGAAGTCTCTGAGGGACAGGTTCCGGAAGGAGACATCTAGGGAGAAGGAGGCAAAAAGAAGCGGGGCAGGGTCGTCAGGGGGATATAAGCCCTGGCGTTTCACGGCAGTGATGGGGTTTTTAACCCCATTTCTCATTGACCGTGAGACGTCCAGCAATATCCCCCCTGTACTACTCCTGACCCCAGCCAGGTGCCAGAGGATGAGAGCCAAAGCCAGCTAGACGAAAGCCTTGGTGAGACTCAGCCAGCCAGCAAGCCGAGGCAGGGCAGACAGGAGAGGAGGAGGATAATGTTGAGGGCTGGGGAAAAAGGAGAAGGGGAAGGGAGATGTCCGCCTTTGAGAAAGGGTCGCTGTCAGCCATCGCTCCTGTTCTCTCCATGCCACTACCTCAACCTCGTCCAGTGGTGGAGGAGGACGAGTTGTTTCTCCGGGGCCTCTTGCCTTCATTGTGAAGGATGTCCATGGCAAAGAAGATAAGGCTGAAATTTGCCATTCACAAGGCATTTTTTGAAGCAGAGCAGGAGGAAGACTGATTCATACCTTTTTTATTGTTATTTACAGCCATACTGATCCACACTACATGTTTTACACTCATCACTGCACACACTTCACTCACAATATTACATATACATTATTTTTAGGGCTGTCAGTCGATTAAAATAGTTAATCGCGATTAATCGCAAATTAATCGCACATTTTTTATCTGTTCTAAATATACCTTAGAGCAGGGGTCTCCAACCTTTCTCCACCTGAGAGCTACTTTGAAAAAATTAAAGTGGCCAAGAGCTACTTGCATCGCATCGCTTACATTTATTCACATAGCACTCATCAGTTGAATTAAGCTACTTTTGTGTGAAATTGGAATACCTAAAGCTTATCTAAAATCTTAACTTCACATCAAGGTCCAAGAAAACGACAATTTCTCACATATTAATATGGACAACATAGTAAGTACTTATTATGGCCCACATAGTAAATACATCGCCTTAATCACCACCTTGCAAGCATCTTATGGCACGTGTGTAAAATAAGTGTATTCACTCTTTTTTACAGTCAGTGAGATGACTGGCGCTGCATGGAGTCACCATAGAGGGGTCTGCTGGACCCACTCAGGTTCACTCTAATGGAGTCATTTACATGTTGATCAGTCGGTCTTGTTCTGTATTTAGATTTCATTCATGTCAGAAAAAGCTGCTTCACAAAGGCAATTAGAGTCACATAAAGCAGACAGGTTCAGTGCTGCTTGGTGATGTTCTTATAGTTGTCTGAGCGTACAAGACTCTAGAAATGTTGTGAGTTTTGCTGAGACTTAAGCTGAACATGATTTTGGAGATTTATAACCTCCATCTCCATCTCCACAGGATTGACACTGAACAGTGCAGCCATCTTTTCTTCTTCTTCATGTTGACATGAAATTATAAACCATAATTAATCAATTGTATAGGTCTAGCCTCCCTATATCTGTGTGTGACATTTTTCCATCCTCAAAAACAAAAAACTAATACTTCTGCAGTCTAGCTGCAGCTTCTAGCAACGGCCTTCTGTTAAAAAAAGGACACTGAATGTCCTGAATGAGGCATCACACACATGAAGTCTGAACACAGCAGACAACAGGAGTATTTACAACAGCATTATAAAAAGAAAATACTGCATGTGGGTGCACACTTACATTCTGTCTTACTGTTACATGAATCCCATGAATGTATGAGATTAAGTTAGCTTCATCATATCTCAATTAGTGATTAAGTGAATAATAAAGTTTCTATCAGGTCACTGTCAGCCTGTCACTCTTATTAGTAGTTATTTTTCAGGAGGGGCGGGGCTTGGAGGAACGGAGAGGAGACGGTGATCGCGGAAGCTTTCCTCCTGCCTTCACAAACTTTACACGCGTATGTATCAACTGAAAATAGCAAGAGGAGATTCATACTCTGCAATCCAAGACTTGATTAAATCCACCAAAAACCTGACATGACGATAACGATTGTTTTTCAAAAAACACAAATCCCTCCCCTGTGTGTCTCTGAGCCGCGGCGACAGGGCCTGATTCAGAGCGGGTCATTCTGCCGTTGGTTCTGACTGGTGCTGCTGGAGAAAGCAGACTGCTCCATGTGTGGTGTCGCTGTGCCGCTGTCACGTCTGTTCTTTGATCTCTGCGTCACTGACCAATTTTATATTCGTGTGACAGAAACAATTCTAAAATAAAAACACTTTATTGTGTGGCCGAAAAATCAAGAAGCAGCGTTACTACGCTATAATCGATAATCGAGCGGCGAGCTACTGAAAAGCTGATCGACGTGTTGGAGACCCCTGCCTTAGAGGAATATTTTTCAAGTGTGTAATACTCTTATCAACATATGAGTGGACAAATATGCTTTATGCTAATGTGTATTATCATTTGAACAATGAAAAATATTCTCATGAATATTAAACAACAATATTAAACACAACAACCTCTGAACATTACAAATATTCGCCTCAAATCAACCTGGAACCTCTCTCATACAATACAAATGGTGTGTGTGTGTGTGTGTGTGTGTGTGTGTGTGTGTGTGTGTGTGTGTGTGTGTGTGTGTGTGTGTGTGTGTGTGTGTGTGTGTGTGTGTGTGTGATGGATCGATCGTTGGAGCTATGTGCAACTCAAGGCATATGCTCGAACGGGAGCTGCCTGGACGCTGCAATCATGTTGCGCGCACTATCCGTGCTGAGTGTGCTGACTTCTCCTACAATGTCCCGCTGTCTGCTTCCTGCATCAAGTCAAGTGCTCGGTGCAGTTGTGGCGAAATGTCGCTCCTCTGTTTTCATTTAAACAGCTCCTTATATCCGTTAGCGCAGCTAGCTAGCACCAGATGCCAACAACGACAATACACGTAAGGTCTCTCTCTCGCTCGAGCCACACATACACACACCCTCCCGGTCCTCCCGATGGCCAGTCGGTGCCTGCCGGTGAGCGTGGAAGTGTGGTCTGCCACAAGCGGGCAGCAGGAGCGGGGCTGTCAGCAGCTTCAGCTTGTAGATGGTATTTTAAACTCGATGCGCTCTGAAACTACGGGGCGGCCGAGGAAAAAAAATACACATGCGTTAATCGCGTTAAAATAATTAGTGGCGTTAATTTTGTTTGCGTTATTAACGCGTTAACTTGACTGCCCTAATTATTATATATAAAAGTTATTTAAAGTATGTTATGGCTATACTGTGTCTTCACTTGTTCATGTCATTTGTCAGTTGCAACATACAGAAGCTTCATGTATGTCGATGTATAATGTGCTGTCTTCTGTATAATTGTTCATGTGAAAACCTGTTGAGTGGTTTATCAGTAAAAACAGGGCTGAAGGAAAAAGATTGTTAGTCTTAAGAAACATGTTTATTAGGAATGTTTGATTTTAAAATGGCTCATTTGGAATATTTGCTTTTTAAAGAAAATGGGTAGCTCTTAATGAGTCTATTGATGTCCCGTTTTTAGCTGCTTTGTTGTTCATAAATGGAGCTAATGCTAGTCTGCAGCTGACATGCCCCCATTCTTTATGCACTGGGTCCATGGTGAAGTGCTGTACAGGACCATCCGGAGGGTCCTGGACAGGTATCTCATGGCCACTGAGTACCGGAGTGCCGTCAATGCAAGGACGGTCGGCGGGTGGTCACAGGGCATCATCAGGCAGCTGGTCCCCCACCTACAGCTGCCAGTTCCCAGCTGTACTTGAATTGACAACATACCGTATATATAAATAAATGCATTAAATGTGATGCTTGTTTTGTGTTTCTGCAGGCTGTTCTGTGACCAGAGGGTGGTTACCCAGCTGAAGGCCTGCACTCTGGGCAACAGTGCCACTCAGCTGTGCAACACCCTGCGGGAGCAGCACTCAGACGCCTGGATGCGGAGAGCGATCCAGTACCTCGGCACCACCGCCCCAAATGCCCACTCTGCCCTCACCCATCTGGCTGCTGACGGTGTACGGCTACGACGTGCTGACGCGGCTGGATGAGTACAAGGCCAGGATCACGTCCACCTTCAGATCCATCCTAAAGATGGATTCCACCAAGAAGGTCACAAGTTCATTTTTTTCTTAGAGCCGCCGTGTGTTTATGCGGTCACATTAACATTTGAAATCTAACTCTCTGTCCAGGTGACTAAGAAGCTCGCTGGTACTGCTTCCGACGCGGCCGCCTGGGTTACTAATGTCAGTAACGAGTACGGGCAGGTCCTCATCAGCGTCCTCACCTGCTCCGAGGGCCTGTCCAGTATGGCAGCCGGACTGATGAGGTGGTACCGACTCGCCGGGGTACCACCCCCCCAGCTGATCTACGTGGATCGGGACTGCTGCAACAGAGACGGCGTGTCAAAGACAGCTGCCTTGTTTCAGGTCTGTCCATACTAGTACTGATAATCATAGTAGAATTATAGCAATATTATTTATCTTACACAAAATGACTATTGACCAAAGCCACGCTAGGTGTTACAACATCATAAAAACAGAAAAAGAAAAATTGTACTCCAATAATCAGACAAACTTTTGTTTCCTTTTCACAGGAGTGGGGACAGCTTGTGGTGAGACTGGACATCTGATGCGACGTTAAATCATTACAAAAAAGTATGTTTATCTGGGGATTACAATATTGACCTGTTGAATCCAAATAAGCATAAAATGACAGAACACTTCATCAATACATTGTACAGTATGGGTTTGTATCCTACAATTACCAGACCTAGTAGAATCACTTCTCATTCTGCTACATAGACAACATATTCACAAACATTATGGAGAACAATACAGTGAGTCGGCGGACTCTTATATAGTGACATAAGTGATAATTTACCTGTTTGTATTGTCTATCACTGCAGTTCTAATAAACCGAAAGTCGCCAGCCATTTCAAATACAAAAGATTGAGAACTGAAGATAACATAATTGCATTTAAGAATGATTTACTAAAGCAGAATTGGAGGGTAGTATACTGTATGAGAGAGACGATATTTTTAAAGCACTTTATGACAAACTGTCCTGTGAAACAGAGAGACACAAACAACTCACAGTGCATCAACACTCATGGCCTAAAAAATGCACTATACATGTATTTAATCCCTTTAGTTACTTCACAGATCTGGATGAATGATGGTAAATATAATCAAGTGTTCAATCAGACTTTAGTTCCACCTGGAGCTACCCTGCAGTCTACAAAGTACTTCAGACTAGCTGCACCTTCACCAGCTTTGAGAACACTTTCATGATCAATCATAATAAAATATATCATATATATTATTCTGAAATGGACCAATCTGCACAACGACTACTTTTACTGTCTTTCACTATATTTTGATGAGAATACTTTCCTACTTTCACTTGAGGAACATTTTGAATGCAGGACTTTTTACTGTAACAGAGTATTCCTACACTCTGGTACTTCTACTTTTACTCAAGTACAAGATCTGAGTACTTCTACTTTTACTCAAGTACAAGATCTGAGTACTTCTACTTTTACTCAAGTACACGATCTGAGTACTTCTACTTTTACTCAAGTACACGATCTGTGTACTTCTACTTTTACTCAATTACAAGACCTGAGTACTTCTACTTTTACTAAGTACAAGATCTGAGTACTTCTACGTTTACTCAAGCACAAGATCAGAGTACTTCTACTTTTACTCAAGTACAAGATCTGAGTACTTCTACTTTTACTCAAGTACAAGATCTGAGTACTTATTCCACCTGGTAGCATATTAGCCTAAATTGTAGCCACAAAATCACAGAGCTGCATAAAAATAGACTCACAATGGTAACAAGTGGAAAATAATATTTACTAATGTGTCCAATGATTTTAGGTAATGCGACTCAAGACACCTGACTTATACATCTTCAAAGGAAGACTGTGTTCATTCTACAAATGGGATTAAAGCAAAATGTAGTTTTACTTGTATAATACTTCAATTTTATATAAAAGACAGAAATTCAGCAAATTCAGATGATAAATACAACTTTGAAGCTTCGGCATAATTACAAGCAGAGAACGGACTAATGTAACGTCACAGCAGGCACAACAACAGCCGGTGTTTTTTGTGAGTGTTTCCCCGGGACACAAACACAATACACACACTCGCAAGCTTTCCCCAGACGAAAATGTGTCTTCGGGTCAATGTGACTGATTTCGATAGAGCAAGTCACATTTGGTTTAGGCACGAAACATACTATTGTCAGTTCTGGCTAAGGTTCTTGAACGCCTAGTGAGTGAACAGGTAAAGGTGTTTTTATGTACAAAAGACATCCTGTCTAAACATCAGTCAGGATTCAGAAAGCAGCACAGCACCATCACTGCCACGATGAAAGTGTGAATGATGTGGCGAGTATCTTAGATAATAAGCAGAGTTGTGCAGCTCTGTTTATTGACCTTTCCAAAGCGTTTGACATGTCGATCATCGCATCTTAAAGCAGAGGCTACTCAGTATAGGCATGTCCAGCCATGCAGTGGGTGGTTTGAGAACTACCTCTCTGAAAGGTCCCAATGTGTTCACTTTGATGGGCTGTCTTCTGAGTGGTTAAACATTTCTAATGGTGTACCACAAGGTTCTGTTTTAGGACCACTTTTATTCTCCATCTACATCAACAGTTTAGGTGATAATGTGGATGAAGCTACTTTACATTTTTATGCGGATGATACCGTGATGTACTGTGCAGGTCCCTCCATTAAGGAGGCTGGTGTTAAATTACAGGCTGTTGTTAACATTATTCAGACTCAGCTCTCTGAACTTAAGCTTCTTTTAAATGTGGATAAAACCAAGGTAAAGCTCTTTTCTAAAGCTAAAAATACACCGGAGACTGCTTTGGATATTGTAACTACGCAATAAATACAACTTGAAGTTGTTGCCCGTTACAAATACCTTGGTATCTGGCTTGATGATTGTCTCACTTTTAAATGTCATGTCAATAACCTGCTTAAAAAGCTGAGGGTTAGGCTAGGTTTCTTTTACAGGAATAAGTCCTGTTTCTCATTTGAAGCCAGGAAAAGGCTCTGTGACCTTTTGACCTGTGCTGGACTATGGTGATCTGGTCTATATGAATGCACCTGCCAATTGCCTGGTCAAGTTAGCTGCTGCGTATCACAGCGCACTGAGATTTTTGACAAATTGTAAAGCGCTTACACATCACTGTACCCTGTATGCCAAGGCAGGTCTGCCTTCACTTACTGTACGGAGGCTCAGTCACTGGTACTTTTTCATTCACAAAGCCATGTTGGATAAACTACCATCTTATATCTGCTCCCTGATCCCTCTGCGAATTGAAAGTACTTATTGCCTGAGATCGCATGCTGTGGTTTTATTAAATGTGCCAAGTGCTAGGACTGTCTTAGGGAAGAAAGCTTTTAGATGTGCAGCTCCACTAACTTGGAACAGTCTGCAAAAAGAATGGAAAATTACCAAGCTAGTACCACTACATGTTTTTAAAGCTCGGTTGGATGCTACACAATCAGATGCTGTTGGTACCTGTACATGTGGTTAGATATGTAAACTGTAATCCCTGTACATGTTGCTGTATGATGTCCTTTTGTTGTTCTGTTGTTCTGTTGTTTATGTTTTGATGTCTTCTTGTGGAACCGACTGCTGCAGGTCTCCCTTGAAAAAGAGATCATTGATCTCAATGGGATTTTACCTGGATAAATAAAGGTTTTGAATTGAATTGAATGAAACAGATGTGTTTTATTCATTTGAAGAGATGAAGACGGACCAGGACTTTCCTGCCAGGCATTTGTAAGAATGCTGGATCAAAGAACGTTCCGCTTTGGCCGTGTGAGTCCTACATGTATGTATCCTACAGTATTGATCGTCTGTTGGTTTTGTGGATTTAAAAGATGTTAGTTGCTTACTTTCTTCACTGAATTAATGGTTCATTTCTTTTTTGGAAATAGTCTGGGAAGATCTCAGCAGACAGCTTTCAGAAAGTGTTTTGAGTGGGAGGCTGTCCGACTTGAGGTGGAAAACATCTGCAAAGAGGAGAGCTTCATCTGTCCTGCGTGCACCCCCAATATGCTTGCGGTTTCAGTGGATGGAAACCTTAAGCATGCAGCTAGGTACTCGGCAATGTTTCTAATCTCCGTGTTTAACTCATAACAAACAAAACTCTGTAATATGCAGCAACTATCCTGACACCTTAAAACACTGACAAAAACCTATGTTGTATTTAGATCCGAGGAGAAGGCCACATTTGAAGGCGTCTTCATTGCCAAGGATGAAGAAGTGACACGATTTGTGGACTATATCCACAGGACAACCAAACATGTAAAATGACAGACTATAATAATTATGTTCATAATTATTCTTAAATATATACAGGTTGCCTTCTATTTAATATGTTAAGATTATTCTTTGGACTTTTATCAACCATTTTCAAAATGCTAGGTCTCTGGAAGAGGTGTTTGTGGAGGGGAGTGGTCCGCAGCCAGAGAGACTTCCCAAAGGTCCACCAGCAAGGTAGACGAAGAGGGCCTGGAGCTTGCGGTGTGTCGCCATGGAGTGCTGCTCTGTGCACTGAATATGTACAGGGGAGAAATATTTGCCTCTCCCTTGTACTTGCAAGAAAAGCTGGCCAGCAGGAATATAACTTTTTTGTATGGATGTCACATGTAAATGTTGGCCCTACCTTCAAAAAGTTACAAAGAGCTGCCCAGAGCTCCAGCACCTGCTCCAGGTGAGGCCCTTCCTCTCGGTATTTCATGCCAAAGCCCATGATTTCAAATGTGAGGTAAGGAAACATTACCAATTGCTAAAAAAAACAACTGTTGAACACCTAACCTTTTTTTTGTTGATTTGAAAAGTATATATATTTGTGTTTAACCAGGTGAAATGGAGTGGGGCGTATCAGGAGGGGGCTGGCTCAACACTCGGAGAGGAGGTGGAACAGTGCAATGCCTTTCTCTCTAGGATTGCTGTAACAACCAAACACATGACAACAGCAGGTGAGACGACAACATGATGCTTGTATAACATCCTTAGCACAATAGGTAATTGGAATAATGTAAAAATAATATTGTGTGTGTTTGCAGGACGCACAGACATGCTTACTCTCATGGCCATGCGCTGGAACCAGCAACCATTCAGAAATGTGGCAACCTCACTGTGGCACCGATATCAGAAGGTAAGGACATCAGCAATGTGTTTTAAGATGCTATATGTGTTGGCATTCGAAGCTGTGGGCTGAAATAATTGTTCTCGTTGGCTCTGATTGTTTGTCATCGTAGACCACCAAAGCTCTGCGAACCAGTTGCAGCACCTGGAGACCATGAACGTGCAAATGGCAGTGACAGAGAGCAAATTGGAAGACTGGGTCAATGATGTCAAGGAGTGGGCAGAAGGTAAGGGAGGCTATGGCGCAGTGGCCCAGTGCGTTGGTATCAGGGGGTCACAGGTTCAAACCCTGAGACACTTCACCCCAAAGTGCTCCTGTGGGGATTGTCCACAGTATTGAGTATGTAAGTCGCTCTGGATAAAAGTGTCTAACAAGTAACATGTCATGTACTGAGGAAATGATCAACATATATGCCTTTAGAAAAAGTAACGCCCTTCTGCAATTTTGATTTTGGTTGAGGCTCTATACCTCGACCAGTTTGGTTGAAGTCAAGGTATTTCAGAAACGTTCTAATCTTAAATCTTATTAACTCACTTATTTCTTTCTTAGCCGCAAAAACAACAACCACCTCAAACGATGCTGATGCCTTGGCCAGCAGAATTGAGGTGCTAGTGGCTAGTATCAAGAGACGATCCCAGCGTCTTTATAAAGACACAGACGGCAGCAAAGGTCGTGCCAGGACCCGATGCAAGATCAGGACTGAGAAGGGGATCCTGACCGAATGTAAGTACAGACACTCTGTGCTTGGAAACCATTCTGTCTGGCGAGGCAGCTTGGCCATGGCAGCAACCACACATTGGTATGTACATTAGTCTGTTGACTACTTCCAACAAATCTGACACATAACCCGTAATGTGTCAGATGTCAATTGTGGTCACAGAGATGGACCACCATTGGAAAGCTCTCAAAGCCCGTGCTGATTCCCTGAAAGAGCTGTCCTGCCTTCTGCCCAGTGAGCCGATACAAAGCATGTATTCGTATTTTAAATCCAATGAACATACAATGCAATAATGACTGTATTACTAACAGACGTTCTTTATTATTGTTTTCTATTTAAGACCTGCCTTGGAGCCTAAGCGACGAGGGGTTGGAAGGGGTCCAAAGCATTGTCTTCAGGAAGAGGCAGAACATCGGAGAGGTGAAGACGCACACCAGAGCGTGTTACCTGCAAGTTTTGTCTGGAGCAGAAAACATCCACTTCTTGCAGAGTGCTTCATCTGAGGATTTCGACAGTGACTCTGATTCCGAAATTGATTAGAAACTGACACCTTTCTCATACTGGACAATGAACTATCAGTTCCCATGTATGCCCTACTTGCACTAAGAATCGAAACCACTCTGTGGCTACTGATATTCACTATTTCCCAGGATCTAAAATAGACAACCAACCTATACCGTTGTCATCGTTCATTCACAATTATCTGAGGAACCCTGTGGACACAACCTGGTCCAGCTGCTTCCCCTCTGGTAGCAATACAGATCACTCATATCATTTGATATCTGATATCACTGTCCATATAAATCCTCCACACTGTTTATATCTATTATCTATATCTATATATATTAGAGCCGGGACTCGATTAAAAAAATTAATCTAATTAATTAGAGGCTTTGTAATTAATTAATCGAAATTAATCGCATTTTTAATCAAATATACATATTTGACCTGAGAACAGTGAGAAGCAGTTTTCACATGGATTTTACTCCACGTGGTCTACAGTCGAGTGCAATCCAGTGAGCCAGGGAGCTGGTTATTTTCTCAGACGTGGACTTACTTATCCTGGCCCTGAAACCAGTCATCTGGTTGAGTGTGGGTTGGGTCAGGGTGTGGTTCCTTGCACTCGGAGTCGGGCTAACGTCCACGCTAGCTGCTACATGCTTTGCATGTAGGTGATACTTTAGGCTTGATGTGCTGCGGTGATATGCATATTATTTTTTGCATAATTTGCACACAACCGTGCTCTTATCGACGCTTCCATCCGTCCGTTTTTTTAAAACAAAATTTCCCATCCACGGGGCCGACCAAAGCGGTCTCATCAGCTTGTTCGTTCATGTTTGACTATTGTTCACCGTGGTTTGTTGTTGTTTGAAGTCCCATGCTGAAGTCATGAACGTTAGTTGGTGCTCCAGTATAATCGGTACGCCTGAAACTCATCCAGTGAGAAACGTTCCGCTGTGCGATTAAAGTGCGATTAAAACGCGTTAATTTTTTTAACGCGTTAATTTTTGTGTAATTAATTAATCTTAATTAACGCGTTAAAGTCCCGGCCCTAAAAAAATAATAATAATTAGAGCCGGGACTCGATTAAAAAAAATAATCTAATTAATTAGAGGCTTTGTAATTAATTAATCGAAATTAATCGCATTTTTAATCCATCCATCCATCCATCCATCTTCTCCCGCTTATCCGTGGTCGGGTCGCGGGGGTAGCAGTTCCAGCAGAGAGCCCCAAACTTTCTTTTCCCTGGCGACATCAACCAGCTCTGACTGGGGGGTCCCAAGGCGCTCCCAGGCCAGCGAAGAGATATAATCCCTCCACCTGGTCCTAGGTCTACCCCTTGGTCTCTTCCCAGCTGGACGTGCCTGGAACACCTCCCTAGGGAGGCGCCCAGGTGGCATCCTAACTAGGTGCCCGAACCACCTCAACTGGCTTCTTTCGACGCGAAGGAGGAGCGGCTCAACTCCGAGTCCCTCCCTGATGACCGAACTTCTCACCTTATCTCTAAGGGAGACACCAGCCACCCGGCGGAGGAAACCCATCTCGGCCGCTTGTATCCGCGATCTCGTTCTTTCGGTCATGACCCATCCTTCATGACCATAGGTGAGGGTAGGAACGAAAATGGCCCGGTAGACAGAGAGCTTTGCCTTCCGGCTCAGCTCCCTTTTCGTCACAACGGTGCGGTAAAGCGACTGCAATACCGCTCCCGCTGCTCCGATTCTCCGGCCCATCTCACGCTCCATTGATCCCTCACTCGAGAACAAGACCCCGAGATACTTGAACTCCTTCACTTGGGGTAAGGACTCATTCCCTACTTGGAGTGAACAGTCCATCGGTTTCCTGCTGAGAACCATGGCCTCAGATTTGGAGGTGCTGATCCTCATCCCAGCCGCTTCACACTCGGTTGCGAACCGATCCAGTGAGTGCTGAAGGTCGCAGACCGATGAAGCCATCAGAACCACATCATCTGCAAAAAGCAGTGGTGCAATCCTTAGTCCACCGAACTGCAGACCCCCCCCCCCACGACTACGCCTCGAAATCCGATCCATGTATATTACAAACAGGATTGGTGACAAAGCGCAGCCCTGGCGGAGGCCAACCCTCACCGGAAATGGGTCCGACTTACTGCCGAGGACCCGGACACAGCTCTCGCTTTGGGAGTACAGAGATTGGATGGCCCTGAGTAGAGACCCCCTCACCCCATACTCCCGCAGCACCTCCCACAGTAACTCCCTGGGAACCCGGTCATACGCCTTCTCCAAGTCTACAAAACACATGTAGACCGGATAAGCGTACTCCCAGGCCCCCTCCAGGATCCTTGCGAGAGTAAAAAGCTGATCCGTCGTTCCACGACCAGGACGGAATCCGCATTGTTCCTCCTCAATCTGAGGTTCGACAATCGGCCTGACCCTCCTTTCAAGTACCTTGGAGTAAACTTTCCCGGGGAGGCTGAGTAGTGTGATGCCTCTGTAATTGGCACACACCCTCTGATCCCCCTTTTTGAAAAGGGGGACCACCACCCCGGTCTGCCACTCCTTCGGTACTGTTTCCGACTTCCACGCAACGTTGATGAGACGTGTCAACCATGACAGTCCCTCAACACCCAGAGCCTTCAGCATTTCCGGGCGGATCTCATCCACCCCCGGGGCTTTGCCACTGTGGAGTTGTTTAACGACCTCAGTGACCTCCCACCGGGAGATTGGTGTTGATCCCCCGTCATACTCCAGCTCTGCCTCTAACATAGAGGGCGGAGTTGTCGGGTTCAGGAGTTCCTCAAAGTGTTCCTTCCAACGCCCCAACACTCCATCAGTTGAGGTCAACAACGTCCCATCCTTACTGTACACAGCTTGGATGGTTCCCTGCTTCCCCCTCCTGAGGTGTCGGACAGTTTTCCAGAACAACTTTGGTGCCGCCCGAAAGTCCTTCTCCATGTCTTCTCCGAACTTCTCCCACACCCGCTGCTTTGCCTCGGCCACGGATGAGGCTGCTGCCCTTCGGGCCTGTCGGTACCTTGCAACTGCCTCGGGAGTCCCCCGGGATAACAAATCCCTGAAGGCCTCCTTCTTCAGTCGGACGGCTTCCCTGACCACCGGTGTCCACCAGGAGGTTCGAGGGTTACCGCCCCTTGAGGCACCTAGGACCTTGAGACCACAGCTCCCCACCGCGGCTTCGGCAATAGAGGCTTTGAACACCGACCACTCTGGTTCAATGTCCCCAACCTCCACAGGAATGCCCGAAAAGCTCCGCCGGAGGTGTGAGTTGAAGGCCTCCTGAACTTGGGCCTCCTCCAGACGTTCCCAGTTCACCCGAACTACACGTTTGGGCTTACCAGGTCTATCCAGAGGCTTCCCCCGCCACTCGACCCAACTCACCACCAGATGGTGATCAGTTGACAACTCCGCCCCTCTCTTTACCCGAGTGTCCAAAACATACGGCCTCAGGTCCGATGATACGATAACGAAATCGATCATGGACCTTCTGCCTAGGGTGCTCTGGTACCACGTACACTTATGAGCATCCTTATGTTCGAACATGGTGTTTGTTATGGCCAATCCATGACTAGCACAGAAGTCCAGTAACAAACCACCACTCCGGTTCAGATCAGGGGGGCCGTTCCTCCCAATCACGCCCCTCCAAGTGTCTCCATCATTGCCCACATGTGCGTTGAAGTCTCCCAGCAAGACTAAGGAGTCCCCTTCAGGAGCCCCATACAGGACTCTTTCCAGGGTCTCCAAGAAGGCCGAATACTCTGAACTGCTGTTGGGTGCATAAGCACACACAACAGTCAGAGTTTTCCCCCCCATAACCCGCAGGCGTAGGGAGGCGACCCTCTCGTCCACTGGGGTAAACTCCAACAACGAAGCACCTAACCGGGGACTTGTGAGTATCCCCACACCCGCCCGGCGCCTCACACCCTGAGCAACTCCGGAGAAGAATAGAGTCCAACCCCTATCCAGAAGTAAGGTTCCAGAGCCGACGCTGTGCGTAGAGGTGAGCCCAACCAGATCCAACTGGTACCGCTCCACCTCCCGCACAAGCTCCGGCTCCTTCCCCCCAATAAATAAATACATTTAAGTTTTCCGCACTATCGCGGGAATATCTCCGCAATGGAACGAGCTTAAGCATTTTTAATCAAATATACATATTTGACCTGAGAACAGTGAGAAGCAATTTTCACATGGATTTTACTCCAAGTGGTCTACAGTCGAGTGGGCCATCTAAGCTAATTGACAGATGGCCCTGAGCCCAATAGAGATTTCCCTGAAAAATGCACGCGGACGAAATGGCACGAAGGGTTTGGGGGGCCTCCGTCCCCCTAGACATTTTTGATTTTTGCAGGTCTTAGATGCTGCCTGGTGCATTCTCTTGACTAAATTATAAAATGAACCACCACAATATTATATCGTACAATTTCAATTGTATTCTTCATTTCACTTGTTTGTTTGTTTGTTCTTGTTTGTGTTTGCTCGCTTGCATGCCCTGCATAGCTATAAGAAATACTTAAATTGTTGGTCAAAACACTTTCCATCTGATGAAGGCAAATGCCTTCCCAAATGGAAAAAAGTAGAAAACATTACATTCAGTTATAACTGCCAAAACAAACATTATTTACACTATTATGGCCCCTGCTAAAAATGTTTGTAATGTTAACTACTGTAAGTTGGTCAAACGAATGCCTCCTCATCCGGAAGCTGACCGAGCAGACCCGAGCAGCAGTCGAGAGGAGCCGAGCGCATCCGCGAAGCACACGTCAGAGTTCCCGTTAGCCGGCAAATCTAAATATCTTCGGTCAAAATCATTTCCCTTTAGAGCAATACCGCTTCAGTTGCGCCACTTATGTGACAGACAAGAAGAGTATGTAACATACAAGAATAGTCAACTCTAATGTCTAACACTTAATGTGGAGAAAGAGATGTCCTGGATGGGTTGATTGTGCGTTGATCTGTTGGTAATGCCTCGGGGTTCCGGTGGGCATGTAAACAAATGCCTAATGCTGCGCTATACTTTGTGGCCTCATCCAGTTGCATAGCGACTATTATTGTGTAGTTGTCTTTTAATAAGCAGGTAGTCATATCATTAGCTAGAACTAGCTGGATCTGATCGATATGGACATAAACGCGAGTGAAGTCTAATCTGACGGGAGAGAGAGATCAGCTGCTGCTGACGAGTCGAGACTCGACACGCAGCTCTGCATAACCACATGCAGCGGTGAGCGGAACAAAACACACACTTCAGGTTAGAATATCACACGTAGCTATTTTAATTACCTCTCAAACTACCTAAACGAGTTATAGATATGTTTAGTTTTACTGTCGGGTCACTCATTACTGAATCCGCGAGCTGCATGATACTGGCATAATAGATTGCCCGATCGCAACCAGCAGGTGAGGCTTCATTGCCCGAGCTAAATACTAGATGGCCATCGGCCAGTCCTTAATGTCGAGCCCTGAAAAAAATCCAGTGAGCCAGGGAGTTGGTTATTTACTTATCCTGGCCCTGAAACCAGTCATCTGGTTGAGTGTGGGTTGGGTCAGGGTGTGGTTCCTTGCACTCGGAGTCGGGCTAACGTCCACGCTAGCTGTAACATGCTTTGCATTTAGGTGATACTTTACGCTTGATGTGCTGCGGTGATATGCACATTCTTTTTTGCATAATTTGCACACAACCGTGCTCTTGTTGACGTTTCCATCCGTCCGTTTTTTAAAACAAAATGTCCCATCCACAGGGCCGACCAAAGCGGTCTCATCAGCTTGTTCCTTCATGTTTGACTATTGTTCACCGTGGTTTGTTGTTGTTTGAAGTCCCATGCTGAAGTCATGAACGTTAGTTGGTGCTCCAGTATAATCGGTACGCCTGAAACTCATCCAGTGAGAAACGTTCCGCTGTGCAAAAATAAGTGCGATTAAAATGCGTTAATTTTTGTGTAATTAATTAATCTTAATTAACGCGTTAAAGTCCCGGCCCTAATATATATATAAACTATGAAAACTCATCTGCTCCTTGTATGTTCTTTCTAAACAAATATCCTTTGCAATATTTGTAATGTTTACATCAGACACATCAATGTTGTGTTATTAATTTATTTCTTTGTTAGTATATTGTATGTCTACACATAATTAGTGTCAATATAGCTATTCTAGCTGTTAGTTCAAACATGACTTTCACAATAAGGGATCTAATTTCCTGAGATGCCAAGGATGCATTTTGATTGACTGTCTGCTGGAACTGCTCGGAACGGCTACCTCCGCGACCCGACCACGGATAAGCGGGAGAAGATGGATGGATGGAGTTTTTCTGTTATTCAAATGAACTTGTATAACACTTACATTTATCTCAGTCCAAAAACACAACAGAAATGACTATCATCCAATATTGTTTTAACTACATCATAACTTATATATAATATATATATAACTTATAATGCATTCATAACCGTACAATCCTGTTGCCATTTAATGTTATGCCCCAAAGCACATTACATATTGCACATGTGTGAGTTCAGGTTCAACTGGCGCAGCTGAAGGAGTATATCGACAGAAGGGACAAGGAGAAGCAGCCTGTCGCCTCCTCAGCTGCATCAGCAGCCGCCACCTCCCCAGCTGTCTCCCCCTCCACTACATCTCCCCCAAACAGCGGAGGAAGAGAAAGCCAGCGGTCCTGTGTATGTATCATGTCAGTGGAGTGTTACTGTGTCAGTCAGGGGTTGTGTGATGAGTGAACATTTATTAAATTGTGTCTGCAGCTTCCTCAGAAGACGAGGACGACCACCTGATGGTGGAGGCTGCTTTAGGTAAGTCTGTGCTTTGTGTCATTATGAAGCTTTGTATAATAAAATCTATTTGGTATGTCAGGTGTGTTTTTCTGCTGTGCACAGCAGCTCCTCCTCCTCCTCCTCCTCCTCCTCCTCCTCCTCCTCCACTCCAAAGTCCACGAACTACAACCGCCGCAGACTACAGAAGGAGCAGGCGGAGGCAGCTCGGAGGGGGGAGGGTCGGAGACTCAGAGCCCCGTCTCAAAACAAGTGTTCTTCCTGTGGGCTGAGGAAGATCAAGGAGACGGGGCACAGACTGCTGGTGAAGGCCAGCGGGGAGAGAGTGGGCTACTGCCCTGTTTTAGCAAAGCACAAGAGCCCCGAGGAGTGGCTGGACTCCCTCCAATAAGAAACACTGGACACAATAACATGTATATAATGTAAATATCTTTTTCAAGTCAATAGTTCAAACTTAAATATCTGTGTGGATTGACTTCCTGTGGTTTCCACCACGCGTGCTCTCGTCCTCTGCTGTTGTTGCACTTCAATTGAAGTTCAGCAGGTTTCAAACAGGAATGTCCTTTTGCCTTTTTAGAAAACTCTTTTTAAAATAGTTTGAACAATTCATATAAAAACACTGCATTGAAAATACACATAGTACATACATGAGTGATTAGTAACATGAGTACAGAAGAAGCCAGTATGTGAGAGTCCAGAGACTGAGGCTGCGGCCACACGAGGACGAATTCGGTCGTTTGCGTTACTGTTTAGTGTCATATAGACCGTTCGGCCACACGAGGACGACCGAATACGGCACTAAACGACTGAGGAAACGATAACGGGTCCCAAGGTGGATAGAAAGGCATACGCAACGCTCTGGGGGGTCAAACGGCTCCGTGTGTGCGCCCTATCCGAACATTTTCAGATCACTGATAGTGATTGTGCAATAGCCCCGCCTCTCCCCACCTCTTCTGCTCACCTCCGCTTACCCCGCGCCATTGCTGACGTGTTTCGCCACCAACAACAACAACAATGGCGGATCGCAGAGTTGCTATCGTGCTCCGGACGATATTGACCATGCTACAGTTGTTTGTGCAACATCTACAGCAATAATGATGAGGCAATAGCCCCGCCTCTCCCCACCTCTGCTGCTCACCCCCGCGTCAAAGTAAACTGCACCCTGAATTCAGATCATTTATCTTTCTCTCGATATGGACCTAAACGCGAGTGAAGTCTAATCTGACAGGACGGAGACACGCAGCTCTGCTCACCTGCAGCTCCTCCCGCTGCAGCAAAACACACACTTCAAGTCAGATCATCACCCTTAGCTATTTTAATCACCTCTCAAACTAAACTAGTTATACATATGTTTATTTTTACTGTCTGCCGGGTCACTCATTACTGGATCAGCTGCTGCATGAGACAGACACTGACGCTGTCCGAAGAGAGGGAGGAAAAAGAGAGGCTCCGTGTATTTTATTATTATAATATATAGAGTCGTTATTCATTTGTTTTAAAGCTCAATAAATAACAAAGAAGACCTTTGACCGGCACTTTTATAATTTTGTCGGAAGATTTAAACTTTAATACACGTTGACTGGCGAAAAACTCTGCCCGGTTCCCTCGGCCCCCACCGCGGAGAATAAACAGAAGGGCAACCATGACAACCATGCTTCTTCGCTGCTTTTGTGGAGGAAGTTACAGCGCCACGTACAGGCTCCTGCATGTACTGCAGCTTCTCCAGCGGTTGGAGCTAAACGGAGCGGTCTCGTGTGGACAGACACTATCCGGATAACTATTGCGTGTGGACGGAAGCTTGTTTGCGTTTGCGTTAATCCTATGCGTTTAGCCGTTTTCGTGTGGCCGCAGCCTGAAGCTTTACATTACAGTCATTACAGAGTCGTTAGGGCGTCCTGGCAGGAGGAGATGTCCTGCAGACGTCCTCAGAGCAGGTGCCAGAGTCTGATGGCTCATCTCGGGGCAGGAGGGCAGGTTGATCCACAGGTCTTTGATCTGATTGGATGAAAGCTTTTACACCTCTGAGCAGGAGGTAGAGAAACTTATTTTCTCACAGTCTGGCTACAGCTATGGGTGAGTGCATCTGTCCTCCTCTTGTCCTCTCCTGTGTCTCTGTGGTGTTGATTTGTGCAGCTCCAATAACTCCACTGTTTTACTGTTGTCCTCTTGCAGATATGACAAAAACAATGAACCAAACGGACTTGGAGAGGGCCATCGCTAAATGGAAGGCCTCCCCTGCCCCCTACAGGACTCCCAAAAGGTTTAAATTCTGCAAACCGCTCTGGCCCCCAGTGCTTTCAAAAAGTAAACACGGTTATTACGTTTCTTTTATTTATTTGTTTACAATCAAAACAAAATGTCCCTAATTTCTCTGAGAAAAACATCTCACTTTCAGTGCATGAAGGTGTGATAATGTACTGTTAACTTAAAACCATGTCTTCCTCCTCATGCAGAACGGGCTGCTCAGAAAACTCTTCTGCAGAAGAAGAACAAGAAGAAGAAAAACAAGAAGAAGAACAAGAATAGAGAAGGTTAGGAAATCACCAGAACACATGGAGACACACTCTGTTAACACAACTATCTCAAAATCAGAGCATGAAGGTGCTGATTACATTATTTTATAAATTTGTATATTGTTTGATGTTGACTGCACTTTCATTAAACCTGTGTGTGTGTGTGTGTGTGTGTGTGTGTGTGTGTGTGTGTGTGTGTGTGTGTGTGTGTGTGTGTGTGTGTGGTAGATCCCCCACGCGTGTGTCCTGGCTGCTCAAAGGACATCTCAGTGATTGAGCACCTCTCCCTCCAAGGCTTGACCTTCTGCCGTGCCACTTCAGGAATGACCCTGGATCAGTGGCTGAAGGTCAACGTCCCGAAGACCACAGGGTGGAGGTTGCAGATAAAGATGGCCTCTGCTGCAGCCGGTGTGTTCCCTACCAGGCGTGACCGCACCTGCACGCTATGCAGCCAGAGAACGACCCGCCCGACGGGGCATAGCATGCACCGACCGACGAGGCAGAGTGTCTGCCAGGTTTCTGACCCCCAGAACCGCACAGTGGAGCAGTGGCTCACTGAGTTGAGTGGAGGGAAGACGGAGAAGGAAATGCTGAGGGACTGTTAGAAATTAAAATCAATGTTTTATGGCATAATGTACCTTAAACATACCGTCAGTTGAAATGCTATTTTATTCTGGAAAAACCCGGAAGTTCTCAATACCAAGCTTTTATTCTGAAAATCCGTCATGACGACATCCGGGACTACCGCCCATTAGTATCATTAAAGTGGCTATTGACGCCGTTAACATGTATTAGGGTGAGTTGCCCTAATGTGGGACATGCTCTAATGTGGGACACCTAAGCTCAAATGGGTGTAGGTCTTCCGCAAACAAATGAGAGTCACGGAAACTATGGGTAAACACAAGCTGTGATGTCATGTGATCAAAATCACATGACTTCTCAAATGTCCAATCACAGATGAGGGTGGAGCAACCTTCAACAGGAAGTACCCTGTGTGAAGACCGCCAAAAAGTAAGTGACATAGTGTTTTGACAAATGTAATGTTAAGGTTTTAAATGTCGTTTAAATAAAACAATCTTGCAATTTTTTTATCAGGATGTGTTTATGATATGTTTGTTCATCAGAATATATTATAATATGGTGTAAATATACTCTATATTTTTTATTTCAATCAAATCTGCCATCGTCCCACTTTAGGAAACGTGTTTTGCAAAGTGGGACAGTATGATTTGCCTAATGTGGGACGGTTCTTCACTTGGGCCAAAATGTGTGGAGGGGCATGGATTGTCCAAGAGCAATTGTTATTTACAGGGTTTTAGTCTTCTAATGCATTATTTTAGATATTTAAGGTGAAGGCAAATTATATTAAATAATTGGGGTTGGCTGCATCTCTGTTAAAATGGTATGACAAAGTCAGGGATAATGTTAGGGATACATGTCTGAGTTTAGAAGATGGCAATGAATTTAAGCCCAAATATTCATAGTAATTTAATAAATCCTTCCAACACACGTTTTATTCTATGCATATTAATGATTCATTGAATGCATTTTAGATCACAATGGCAAAGGAGAAAAATAAGACAGGGAGAGAATCGCAGACACAGAAAAAGGCAAAGCAGGCAAAGAATAATGGAGGAAAGGAAAGTCAGGGAAGGAAACTGAATCAGTGGAGGCAGGACAGGATGAGGGGAGCCATAGAAGAATATCAACAGATCATTGAGGATGGTGGGGTTCCTCAGCTGAGGCTGTTGGCCAGGGCCTGGTCTGTTCCCAAATCCACTCTCCAGCGCAGGGTAAAAGGCAATGGTCACTTTAATCATACGATTGGAAGAAAGCCATTCCTTCCTGAGAAGGATGAAGCAGAACTGGAGGAGATGATAGCAACCCTGGGAAAACGCGGATTCCCCCTGAGGTTGGACGACATTCGAACACTGGCCTTTCAGTTTGCCGAAAAAAAAGGAATAAAAGGCTTCAGTCAAATTACAAAAAAGGCTGGCTATAGATGGTTTCAGGGGTTTCTGAGGCGAAACCCCAAACTGAGCATGCGCAAACCAGAGGCGCTCTCAGCCGCAAGAGCAGCAGGGTTCAACCCCACTGTTGTGAATAAGTGGTTTGAAAAATATAAGGACACGATTGAGACCCTGGGGTTGAAAAATGTCCCAGGCCACATCTGGAATTGTGATGAAACAGGGCTCCAGGATCACTTCCTGTCCACCAGGGTGGTTGCAGAAGTTGGGGCACCCTGTTTTGAGGTCACTGGTGGAGAGAAAGGTCAAACCACCACCTGTCTGGCCTGCATCAATGCTGCTGGTGGGTATGGACCCACAATGATTATTTTCAAAGGCAAGCGGATGAAGGCAGAATGGCTCTTCGGGGCTCCGAAGAATACCTTCGTAAAGATGTCCGATAATGGCTGGATAGATAGTGACTTGTTCACAGAATGGGGGAATAGGTTTCTGCAAAGCCTTCCAAAAGATGATCCACGACCCCATCTGCTCCTTGTTGATGGTCACACCTCTCATGTGTACAACATCGACTTTTTGAATATGATGAGAGAGAACAACGTCACTGTATTTAGCCTACCCCCTCACACAACTCACTATCTGCAGCCAGCAGACAGAGCACTGTTCAAGAGCTTGAAACATTACTGGAGGCTCGAGGGACGAAGGATCACCAGGGAGAGTGGAGGGAAACGGCTTGACAGGGCATTGTTCATGCCACTGTTTTCAAAGGCCTGGATGAAAGCTGCTACACCACTGAATGGCCAGGCTGGCTTTCGAGGGTCAGGGATATACCCATTCAACCCTGCCAAGATCAATGAGAATCTGTTCATGCCATCTCAAACATCTGAGAGATGCTTTCAAGAGACTCCAGTGGCCCCAGATGAGATGCTCTTTCCTGCACCATCAACCCCGTGTCATCCTCCACATGATGATAATGATGATGATGATGATGTTGATTCCTGCCATCCACACATGTGGGAACTTCTGGAGCAGACCCCATGCCACCCTCTGCATGATGCTGTTCAGCCAGCAATCTCCCCTCCTCAGTGCTCTCCACCATTGTCCCCCATTGTAACCCCACCACCTATGGCAGAGGAGGTTGAAGTAGTGACACAGCCAGAGGTCTCCTTCAAATCTCTGATTACACTTCCAGTAAGAGAACGCCCAACCACCAGGCGCCAGAGGGCCAAACCTCCTTCCTATAGTTTGACTAGCGACAGCCATTTTGCTTTCCTCAAAGAGAAAGGGGGAAAGAAAAAGGAGAAAAAGCTAAAACCTAAGGAGAAGAAAACTGCACAAGTGATCCAAGAAGCGTGTGCAATCTGCCAGCATTCATATGGGGACAGAAAGGACCCCAAGTCCACAGAGGAATGGCTTTCGTGTGCAGTCTGTTTCCAGTGGTTCCATGAAAGCTGTGCAGAGGATAACGGGGTCTTGGACGATGATGGCTCCTTGACATGCAAGGACTGCTTGTTTCCAGACATGTAATGTTGTAAGCAATTGTTTTAGGCAGGTTCATGTTTGTGTTGCCTTCAAATATACATGTTAAAGGTGTATGTGTTCCCTGTGAAATACATTTGAATCCGATGATGATACAATTTTAACTTTGTAATTAACAGCAGCATGTTATAAGCAATTTTTTTATGCAGGTTTATGTGTTGCCTCAATGTTGATATTTTTGCCTTCAAATACAATTGTATGTGTTCCCCATGAAATATACTTAAATGATTTTAATAAAATTGTAACTTTGTAATCAACAGCAGCATGTTATGAGCAATTTTTTATTTCCCTGTGAAATACATTTCAATGATTTTTGAAAACTATAAGAATCTATTGTTTGATGATGTTTGATTCTCCATGTGACATCCACACCTATAAGCCTAAATGTTGTAACAACAATAATATTATAAATAGTAAAATAGCTGAACATGGTATTGCACATTTAGCTCTGAGTGTTACTGACCTGAGATGTTTTTATTACATCAATTAAGGTGACTGAGGCTTTTCAAAATGTCAGTGTCCCACATTTTGCACATAACAGTCCCACATTAGGAAAAGCAGATTGTCTGAGACAACTTGGCACTAAGAGTACTGATATGTCTACCATTTCTTTCATGAGTGTAATATCTGCATTTTCTCTTTTGGTTTGATTAGGACACATCCTGGGGACTTCAGAATGGTACTTGGTGTTGATTTATTCTATTGGCTTCATATCGCAATATATTCCCGAAGTCTTAGATGCAAAAAATGTCCCACATTAGGGCAATTCACCCTACATATAAAGTTATGAAAGAGATAAGGAGGAGAAAAGGCATGTGGAAGTAAGCAATGAATATAAAATGTCGAAATCCTCCGTTTAACGCGATATCGGACACGAACGAAGGGGGAAGTCCCCTACGTCACTACAGCTCCCAGAGAGGAGGAGCGAACAGCCAGCAAGCGGGAAAGACGAATGCTTGGAGGGTCTCTTCTGCACGGCCACCGAAGGGAGAGGAAGGCTGCAGCCTTTCTCTTCTGACTGAACAATATCCTGCTTGTAACATTACCGCGCTTTTTATTAATTAAAGTACCAATTTTGAACCTTCTCAGAGACTCCATTTAGTCTCCTTTTTAAGCTTCTTACCTGGACGCGAGAATAACCAACACAGCATAACATTTGGTTTTACCCCGACGTGATCTCGTTTCGCCAGGAAGAGCAGTTGCAGTTTTCAAAGGAGTTTGAACAATGCTAGCAGATATACACTCGGGCTCAATAAAGAAAGGTAAAAGAAGTACCTGTTTATTCAAAATCTTCAATAGATTACATAGTGAACAATAGGAGTGTGTGTCTGTCTGGTAAGTTGGACTCCTGAGAGACTGCCTAAATTAATGTTAAAACAACCAAATGTATAACAATAACAATGATATACCTTGGGGCGTTGCTTTTTCACAAGCAGGGTGAGTTCATATTTCTTCTTTTTCTTACATTTAACCCTGCATGTTACTAATTTGTGTGTGTTAGTATTTTAACTATAAATGTGTGTGGTCATTGTACTTTGGATAGGTGTCTTGTTGCGTTTTCATGTAGGTGTCTCTTGTTACGTTAGTAGTTAGTTAGCCTATGACGTAAGGATATATATGTCCATTTAACGATTATTGTTAAGATCTATGAGACATAGCGAGTTGGTTACGGGCCAAGTAATTGAAAACCAACAAGGCATAGCGAGTCAACTTAGGGTTGAGTAACTGAAGACAGTGCTAGTCGAAAACAGTTGAGAACCAACTGTTTTAAAAAAGTCCTTTTTTGAGGAAAAGGCTTGATTTAAGGTGTAAGCCTTTATCAGTGGTCATAACTGTTCTATTTTCAACCAAGATATTGCGGGTGGAATACAGTATTTGGGGTTACGACAGCATTACGTTAAATTGACGACGGTCAGTTAATAGTCGCTGATTGGTTCCCATACTACATCCACCTAGCGTGTCTAAATGGCAGCAGTTGACTGTAGTGGACTATAAAGTCAAATATTACGCAGATAAGTTTATGGCTTAAGCGTAAAGGGTTCCTAACGTTAAGTGATGATATCAATAAGATAAAGCCCATTTGTTCATAGTAAACTAGATAGAAATGTTATTTTAAACTGCAATGTTGTTTTGTGTTGAATTTTCTTGACAAGATTGCCCCGCCATTATTTAAACCACCCCTGTGAGAGACAGGAGGTGTGTTATCAAATCCCTTTGTTCTTCAGGTTAAAGGTTGGAAAATCAGTTGCCATCTTGTTTTGCCCTCATGCTGAATATAAGACACACGGAAGTCGCCATTTCGTGAAATGCTAATTGAAAGTACTCTGTTTGTTTTTACACACTCAGTCACACTCACATGATGCTAGGCACTCCATATTGAGAAGGACAAATCATATCTCTTGGCAGAGTTGGAACTATAAAATAGACAGGTTATCTTACCGTGGGAAGTTTGGTATTTGTAGGAGTCTGGTTTTGGAAGTATTTCTGCTTCGGTTTATTTGAGATATTCTTGTTTACAAGTGTGTATTGGCGTTTTTCATTTGAATATTCTTGTTTGCAAATGTGTTTTGGCGGTTGTGGGCTGTGTTGTTTAACCATATTCTAATTTTCTTCCCATTTTTAAGGAAATAAGCTACTTCTTGTTAAAAAGATGTCAGTTTTGCAACAGCTATCCCTAGTGGATTGAGCTGGAAATTACAACCGCGCACTCTGTTGGTAATACAGAATTATTCTTGATTTTAAGTGTTATGAATGAACACATGCGCCAATCGCCAGGATAGAATTACAAAGTGGTTTCTAATTATAAGACATAATAGACTTTCAAACTACACTGTAGAATATTCAAACACCAATTGATTGACTGTACACAGGATTTAGATTAGCTTATCTCAAAGTCAAAACGATACACTGTACAATTTTTGTTCAACATTTCAGATTTAAAAATGTTGCATAATTTGTATCTTTTAATTTACTTTATTAATATTTTTATAAAAAAATAACTTTCTCATAAAAAAAAAATAACTTTTACAAAAAAAAAAAAACACTCAGATTTAAAGTTAAGTTCGGGTGACATAGGATATTATTTATCAGGAACGAAGGTGCTAGTCAGATGATTAGTGTTTCAATGTTTGCTAACTTAATAATATTCATTCGAATAGGAAGAGCATGTCACCGAAAGAAACTAAGTTGAGACCAGAAGCAGAGTCAGGCTCAACTGCAGATATTAAGGAAAGGGTAAAAATCAGATCAGATGCTTTAACCTTTTCAATTAAAAGACAGAAGACATGGAACCAAATAGAGAAACTGTTGGAACAGTGGCAAACAAGAGGACTGATTCCAGCAGATGATCAACCTGGACCAACCAAAGCCCATAGAAGAGCAGTGCTCGACTATGAGCATGAACAATGCCTACAACAGCTAACTATATGGAGGGAAGCTGAAGAAAGATTTATAAGAGTTACAAGTCTGATACTCCATCTGGAATATGCCAGCCTATTGGCACACAGCATAAATGAGGTCCGAGTAGCAGACCTGTCAGTGAGGGAAGACATAGCAGAAAAAACAAAAGACACCGTAGCTTGTAGGAACAAGACAAGGAGAAGGGAGGGGAAACTTCCAGAGATTCAGGTGCAGAATAAAAATTCCGAGGAAGACAAAGTGGCAGAGGAGGAGAGCCACGATCAAGACGAAGAACAGATGAAGGCTGCTACAAATGTGGTCAGCTGACACATTGGTCCAGAGAGTGTCCGCAGAACATTGCACCAAACAACGGCCCTCCATGCAGATACCCCGGGGAGGTTTCCATGATGACGACGGAGGCAGGGGGTCCCAGAGATGTCAAAGGCGAACAGGGGTGCCAATCATGACCCAAATGCCACTGACACCCTGGCATCAACCACAACAATGAGGAAGCTCAGAGTACCAGACCACCAGGTGATGCATCTTCAGCACAAGGGTATTTTGAAATCCAGCTACATTGAGCCATATCTGTCACCACAGAAGGGAGAGGTTTAATGTAAAACAAGATAGTGAGTAGCATATTGCATTTACACATAAAGCATAAAACATAGTAGAACATTTAGCAGACTATTTTTGTAACTATGAGAAGGAAAGAGATTACGAGTGATGTTGTTCCCCTACACAGAAAACTATTGTGTCCACACAGCTAGTGAGGTCAAGACGATGGGGTTCCACCCAAAATATGAAGACGGAAACCTAATACTCGCCCAAGACGGAGGATCCTTACCTCCTGTTTACACCGACTGCAGTTCAAGGGGCGGCGATACACCAGACGTGGAGCTGTTGAGACCTAAAAACAGAAACTCGATTCTGCTGTGGTGAAGTCTGGCTACAAAGGGAGGTGTCCGATAGGGTCGCTTGTCTCAAACCAGTGAAGAAGTCAACAAGAACCCAGCAGAACTAGAGAGTGACTGTTGGCGGGAGAACAGAGACGGAGCGACAGAGACTGGCCCAACATTCTCCAGCCAGTACATAGATAGACCCCATCAGAAGACCGGGGCTGTGTTAGTGGAAGTGTAGTTTTTTAGTAAAAAATTATGTGATTTTTGGAGTCAGATTACATTATTCTCATAAACAACATTTTATAATCGGTTAGAAGTATCTGTTTTAAGGCAATGAGCTGCAAACTAAATAACATAACACTGATTGAGAGCTTGGATGAAGAAGTTGTAGGGTTTTTACAACAGTTTCAAGAATCAGTTTTTATTTATTTATTCTTGAGTGACTTTACTGATTTATAATGTAGTGCGTAAGGCAATATCTCATTTTGAGTGAGGGGCACCAGCCCTCCATGCATGTCACCCTCTGTGAGAATAGTTCGTATTTTCCCTCTAGTTTGGAGAACTATTATTTTATCATATGTTTGTTCAGCGGTATCAAACAATCCTCTAATCCTAGAGTTATTGAGACGCATTAGCGACACCAGGGGTATTGTTTTCGCAGCAACAATGATGCATAATACCAGGACAAAAGCCGTTCCTGAAACAAGTAAACACATTTTTGTGCTAATGGCAGATTTTAGTGAATATGTTTGTATACCATCAGAAAGCCATACATCATATGATATTTTTTGTACGCCTTATGGCTACACGGAGAAGTTATATTTATTTTGTGCAACGTTATGGGTTTTACATGTCCTGTGCAGAATAGGGTAATCATTGCAATATTGATTGAGCATGTTGTGCTCAAAGGAGGGAGTGTCATGATTATACAGATATGTTGATTTCAGTGACGTTGTAGTTAATGAATAATAACATGTATTTAATAATAGGTCACTTAACGACAAAAGGTATGCTGAAGCTTGGGCCTCCTCCAAGGAGGGAGTATTCCAGTTTTAGATATTAGATGAATAGAAGTGATGAATATGTCAGAACTCTGAGTAATATTATCCAAGTTTTGTCTACACAGGCTGGGAAAGCTACAGAGATACCAGACGAGACTCCAGAAGAGACTTCTGTTCGGCCAGGTGAATGGGTGAGGGTGAAAGTTCACAAAGTGGGCTGATCCCGGTGGACGGAACAGTGAGAAGTTGTAATGAACTTCACACGCGCTCCGGTTTAAAGGTAAAGAAAAAGGAGTAAATTGACACCACCTCACACATGGTCACCCTTCACCGGCAACTTCCAGAACATTATTGGGAGTTAGGACTGATTTGGCAGAGCTGGAACAAAACAATAAATAAAAATAAGACAAAGATAAAAACAGCTCAAAAGACGAATTGTCTATATATTTTTATAGATTGTATACTAAAGTGAAAACCTATTTTTTAAAAGAGTCCAATTTTCGTATACGTTATTATAGTACTCATTATTTAAATTCTGTAACTGACACAACCATGGAGAAAATAGAGATGATGTCAAGAACAAAGCCAAACCAATTGTGGGGTCCCCTAGGGATAAGAGTCAGAATAGCATTGTTGATTGTGCTCATTACACTTGGCACCTTTTTGGTTGGATGGGGAGTACAATAAGTAAGACATGATCCATTAGTTCACTCATAGATAATGCTCACATCACTAACAAAACTCCAGCTGTGTTTCAGAGAGTTTCACTTATCGCCAGAGCCAAAAGATCAGCTGAGCCACAGGAGGAGGAGTTAGAAATACTCGGTCCCAAAGGTGAGGCGGTTACAATCAAGATGATTCACCCCCATATATCAAATGATGAGATGGGTTTAAGTGATCGGGATATGTAAGTGATGGGGATTTACAGATTAGGGGAATCTCCAAATACACTGGATCCATGTTTTAGTCTGTACCAGAAACACTCCCTGTTAAGTTTATGGACAACCGACCGGTGACCTGAGCAAAATTATTGAAAATGATTACAGTAGAAACTGGCTACTAGCCCACAAGTACAGCTTTGTACTTACAAACTCCCCAGCTGCAGATTGTGGCGACATTGCAGATATGTCCAGTCACAAAACTTACTTATGTTCTAAATAACAGTGAGATTTAGAGTAATGGAGAAAATATGGGGACGTTCTTTTATAGTGTGTGAAATATGTGGTGCTTGAAACATGTAGATATTTTTAATTTATAGAAGAAAATGGTTTCCTGAAAGAGTTATTTGGAGTAGCCATGTTACAGTGGGTGAAAGCAATGTTTAGGGATATGGCACAACCATTAGTAGACATTAATTGGGTTTAGATGACATTTAACATCTAAGACAGATAGTAAGATTATGAAAATGGAGTAGAAAGGATTGGATATATTTTTCCTCAGTGTGTTGGAATTAGCTATCGGTAATGCGTCCCGAGATCTCTCTCTCTCTCTGCCTGTCAGACTGCTACGACCCCATCTTCAGACAAATGACCTCACCGCAGGAGACTCCTCCTCCATCGAACAGACACAGAACCCGAGCTGAACCAACAACAACCTGAGGCATCCAGAACCAGCTCCACCTGAGGCATCCAGAACCAAACCAGCATGCTGACAAGGAGGCAAACTCTCATCGGTCCCTCAATCAGGACCAAACTGAGCCACGATATTTGGCACAAGAGCAGAGTGTGGGACATCAGAGTGTGGGACATGAGAGCGGAATACGCCCTCCATGAAACAGCGTAGAGACTGAAAAGGAGGAGATGAAATGCAAAGCAGTTGGGCCACTGAAAAGAGTTACAGCGGGAGGATTCAAGAGCGGATGGACTAAGGAGAAGGCAGGACAGAGGAGAGGACAGAACCAGAGGAGTTGGCATGGGCCAGCAGAACCTGAGGGGGTCGTGGCTTGACGACCAGAGGGGGAGAGAAGGAACACGGGAGTGAGTGAGTTTACACATAAACACACTTATTAGAAAATAATCCTAAAAACACACTGAGGGTAGAACATATTATTCAATCTTTTCATCATATAAACAAATTATTCTTATAGAGATTCTTATTCATGTGAGAATTTGGGGAAGATTTAATTTGTTACAATATAGAAAGCAGACAAATCTTTATTTGAATGGAAAATGTTAAAGGTCGAGCTAGAACCAAGCCAAAGAAAGTATTCCAATCTAGAGTATTGATGTCTCCTTTGTAGCATGGTTATTACCATAGGAGAACTGTTAAGGTGGAAACAACATTTGTTTGTCGAACCAGATGTAGAGTTTTAAAAAGACACTAGGCAAAGAGCGATTGCAAATTTTAATTTTGAAAAACTAGTATAATTGGGAGTACTACATACGGGGCCTTGGATCACTCATTTTAATGGTGCATATTTTCAACAACAAATATCGTTCAGGGAGAAGGGGTCGCTCAACCCACCCTGCAGATGTTTTAAATCTTACTTGCCCCTTCAGAGGGAGCGCACGGCACCAGAGTATGAGTTTTAAAAGACAAGTGCCACCACCTCCTAATGCTCATCCATTAATCAGTGATGACCTGACATTTAGAGACGTTATTTAAAAGGAGAAACATATCTGCCATGAGTGAACATTCCTGAATTGAACTACAAACCATTAAAGAAACCACTTCTGTTTTTAAAGTCCTTGTTAAAGGAGGGAGTAATTATCACATGCTCGGGCACCCAAGGTTCCACACACTGTTAAAGGGGTTAGCATGGTTCTTCAAGGAGACCAGAATTGAAGATAAATTAGTATAATGCATTATTGATATTCCACTGGTTTTCACACCATTTCAGGGATTTTATCACATCATTAGAACAGACCACCCAAAGCTACTGAAGTGGGAACTTTCAAGTGATGAAACTCTACAACTGTTGTAACTGACCAAAATCTTCTCCCAGAAATGACTGTCTAGAATGCCGTACCCCAGAGTAGATGTTTGGTGGTATCATGGAACTAAAACCTTGTACTCAGTCTTGCAACAGGATTGGACTGGGACCTGTGCACTAGCACAGCCAGTGATGTTTTTTATGCAGTTAATCAACATGGCGAAACCCCCCAAAGCCAGTAGGGCTAAGAGACCAGTCCCAGGGGGAGTTTAGGCTCCACAGTGCACAAGGATAGCATAGGGGGCCCAGGGGAGGCCTAGATGTTGCATTTCCATGTCCTAACGTACCGATTGATCACAACGGCCTCTTCTAGAGAACATATTACTTTCATACCTTAAATGGTATGAAAGGAGGGAGGGTACATTTCTCATGAGGAGACGGTTACAAATGCTAGCAGAACAAGACGACCCATATATTGATGAAAATGATGAGATTGTTCAATGAATGTCCAGCTGATGTGATACTTTAAATTATGAAATCATGTGAAGAAGTGAGCAAACTAAAATGCTAAAATGGAGTGAATCCATTTATTCCAAGATAGTTTATTTATTCTTTATTATTTTTTCACTATTCTAATATGGTAGATCTCATGTTTTATAAATCATTGCTATTTTAAAATGGTTTGTTTCTTTTCACTTTGTAAAAACAAGTGCCTTAACACTGAGCGTGGTGTGGGAAAGGTTTCTGTGAAAGGAGGGAGGAAGAAATGTTCTGATGCCGAGCCATTGCTGCCATTTTGAAGAATGATATTGAATGTTAACACGAGAAGTTATGCACAAGGGAACACTTTTATGTGTAAGCACAGTCAAAGTATTTTTTGTATTTTTGTAAAGTTGAGGCTATTGAACCATTCCATTTTGATTGTATGTTTTTAATATGAGTTATGTACTACGCAGAGTTCAGATGAAGAACTCATTGATTTCAGTGTAAGGAGGGACTGTTAGAAATTAAAATCAATGTTTTATGGCATAATGTACCTTAAACATACCGTCAGTTGAAATGCTATTTTATTCTGGAAAAACCCGGAAGTTCTCAATACCAAGCTTTTATTCTGAAAATCCGTCATGACGACATCCGGGACTACCGCCCATTAGTATCATTAAAGTGGCTATTGACGCCGTTAACATGTATTACATATAAAGTTATGAAAGAGATAAGGAGGAGAAAAGGCATGTGGAAGTAAGCAATGAATATAAAATGTCGAAATCCTCTGTTTAACGCGATATCGGACACGAACGAAGGGGGAAGTCCCCTACGTCACTACAGCTCCCAGAGAGGAGGAGCGAACAGCCAGCAAGCGGGAAAGACGAATGCTTGGAGGGTCTCTTCTGCACGGCCACCGAAGGGAGAGGAAGGCTGCAGCCTTTCTCTTCTGACTGAACAATATCCTGCTTGTAACATTACCGCGCTTTTTATTAATTAAAGTACCAATTTTGAACCTTCTCAGAGACTCCATTTAGTCTCCTTTTTAAGCTTCTTACCTGGACGCGAGAATAACCAACACAGCATAACAGGACCGACAGAGGGTCAACGGGAAGAAGAAGAAGGCCGCAATCCTGAACAAAAAGTCTTCCTAATTTTAATTTGTAAAACTCGTAAATAAATAAATATAAAGGTATTTTTAAACTTGAATATCTCTGACTGCTTATTCCTTGCTTTTGACAATGACGGAGATGTCCTTTTGCCTTTTTAGAAAACTTTATTTTAAATAGTTTGAACAATACATATAAAAACACTGCATTGAAAATACACATAATACATAAATGAATCAGAATACCTTTAGTCCCACAGAGGGGGAAAGAGCCACAGACAGCTTAGTGTTGCATATCTTACATGCGTTAAAAAAGTACTAAGTTATAATATAATAAACAATATGCTAAAAAAAGTTACATAATTTTCAAAAATACAGATCAAAAGCAAATCAAATCCTGTAGCAGTTCTTAGGATTTAGCAGCCCGGTATATATTACAGTTATTAAAGATGGCATATACAAAGTATATATTGCACATAAAGCACGTATTGCACATAGTTTGACGGTATTTAACAGCAGCAACTTACACAATTTACAAAATACAAGATACATACCTTGTAACAGTAACAAGGGTTTTAGCAGCCAGGTATACATTACAATTATTAATGGCATATATAAATATTGCACATATTGCACAACGTTGGTTTGTATTTAGCAGCAAGGGGTGATATAGTCTGTGTTGTGGTGTGTGTGTGTAGGGGTCTACTAGGGGCAGTGCTGGTCGTAAAGTCTGACCGCTGCATGAGTAATTAGTCCTAATTTCCTTGGAGGAGAGGTGCTCAATGACTGAGATGTCCTGCTTATTCCTTGCTTTTGACAAGTTCATAACATCTCTTTACCTGTCATATCAAGCATGCAGCCAGCAGGGGGAGTCACGGAGTATTTGGGGTGGGGGGGTCTGGGTGGTTGGTTGGCTCTGATCTGATTGGATGACAGGCTCCGGTCCCCCAAATGAGACTTTCTCAACCCAGAAGATGCCAACTCTACCGATTTTCACGGGAGACTCCTGATTTCACGGCCCTCTCCCGGTTTCCTTCCGGGGTCATATTTCTCCCGCATTGCACCGATTTCAGTCACTCACGACCCGTTTCATTCTAACATAAATAAAGCTCCAAATGTTACTGTTTCAACTCAGACTTCCATACAGCTACACCATTGTTTGGTTTCCATGGTAACGCGTCGTGCCGCCTATGCCGTTCGCCTGTCTTAACTGAGAGAATGAGCTCGAGAAAAAAATATTTATGTATATTCCCACCCTCGTGGAAAGAAGAATTTCCATTTCTCACAGAGAGTTTTAGGGGAAAGCTTTTTGTAAATACTGTAAAGTCGATTTCAGTATCGCGCATGGTGGTCGCACAGACGTGAAGCACCACGAAGATGCTGAAAAACACAAAGTCTGCGAAACAGCACCAGGGTCAAAAAAGCATCGCCAGCCTGCTAGGAAAAGGTAGACCTGATCCAGTCGTGTATGCTGAAGTAAAAATGTCTATGTTGGTGGCCAAACAGAACATCCCTTTCACCTTCACGGATGACATTAACAAATCGCTGAAAGACATGTTCCCAGACTCGGAGATCGCCAAGCAGTACTCATGTGGGAGAACAAAGGCTACTCAAATAGTGAAAGGTACGCTAACGTTAGCCATTATAACAAAGTTCCCCATATATGTCATGTGTGTGAGAAGAAGCAGTAGGTTATGACTTCAAACTGTAGGCTATATTCTTTTGGCAGGTGCCATGCCCAGCACTGGGCAAGGAGGTAAAAGAGCTGTGCCAAAAGCAACCTTTGGCGCCGTGGGAATTGTAGTCTTTTAGTTTGTTGACTACAGACGTCACAATTAGGTGGCCTTTCTTATGAAAAAAAAACACCGGCGCTTATTTGTCTTGAGTTCGTGAAGCTCCCGTATGTTCCCGTAAGCAGGTAAGTTGCCATGTATTTTCTTAATCCTACGTTGGACCTTTGTAACCCCAATAAGATGTTCATTCCAAATTGTTATGTTTTCCTTATTTATTTACAATTCACGTGTTCTCTTAATTAATTTCAAGTGGGCCGCCATTTTAGTTTTAAGGCATGAGGAGGAGTAAGCACGTGGGCGTCCATTTTAGGTTACGAGCTGGAAAGGGTTTGACGGTTAGGATTCTAATTATAATGAGGGGGGGAGAGTATCAGGCAGTGAATTATAAGGGGCCACCAGAGAGAGCGAACCTGCCACAGAAATGAGAACATGGGGCACTCGCTGAGTCAGGGAGGAAAGGGTTTGAATCCTGCTGCCAAGACGGCTACAGGACTGAATGCACTGGCCATCCTTGCTCTCCACGAGGCAGATCCAACTCCCACCTTAGACCCCAAGAAAAATGAAATGACGTTGAGTGATAGCTATCATAGTAGTGTTTTTACTATCACTCACATATAACAATTCTAATCCACATCTTCAGTCGTAATCCCAGGAGTCTGATTGTTTCGGCTTATTATAACTAAACAATCTCCCCCAGGATAGCCCTGCAAGGTGATCAAATCCAAGCAGTGTGTATTATAGGAACATGTAGCTGTGCGTGTGAGTGTTCAGCATTCAGGAGGATCTGCAGCTATACGCGTGAGCACGAGAGATGCATTGGCTGCGCTGCATCAGGACAGAGTGAGCCGGAAAGGGCTTCCACACGCTGTTTATATAGAGGTGTGGGAGGGGCTTATTTCCCATGTAACTTTCGTGAAGCCTCCGTATGTCACGGTGAGCAGGTGAGTATCCATAGTTTTTTCTTAATCCTGTTTTTGACCTTTGTGACCCCAATAAAATGTTCATTCCAAATTGTTATGTTGTCTCTGTATTTATTTACAATTCACGTGTTCTCTAAAGTGGGCCTCCATTTAATTATTTCAGGCGTGAAGAGGAGTACTGTTCTAAAGTGTTTAAAAGTGTCAGACATAGGCCGCGGCCGCCTTGTTGCAATTGCACTGGTTTCAGTTGGCTTCAATTCGTTTTATATCGTCAGCCATAATGACTAACATTATGAAACCAAATAAATGCACGTGATTGTTGCATAACAATATGATTAAGTCACGTTTTTTGGGAGGGGCGGAGGACCATCTAATTAATGTGTCTACATGAATATAATTAAATGGAGTGAACGGCATAATTTAGGCATTGTATTTCCTGGATTAGGCTACCTTCGTTTTAAAATATACTATCCAAGTTTCACATCTGAAATGGCCAACAATTACCACTTTAAACGCCATAGGTTAGGCTACTTGATTATTATTATTATGTAATTATTAACATCCAACGCTTTTTGAGCCAAATACGCAACTGTTATCCTTGGGGTCGATTTGACCCCATTCAATGTTTAACGTATCTAAAAAAAATGGTTCACATGATTTTTTTTGCTTAGTATTTCATGACTTTTCCTAATTTAGTGAGGACTAATGGGTAAACATAAAATTAACATGAAGATCTTTTTTTTTTTAAATGTCCTGTATGCACTTTGTACGCATCAGTGTTCCTTAGGGTCAATTTGACACCAGGCTGTTTTAGTAGTATAACACATATACAAATTTCAACATTTTACACATATTTGTGTTGATTGTGTAGGATGATATTGAGGTGACTATTACATGCACATGTTTCATTGTAAAACAAAACTACCCTCTGATTTAGTTATTGGTGCTTTAACAACATCAAAAAGATCTTACTTTAACATTTTATTTCAATCAGTGAGATTGTATGGTGATTTATACATTTTTCAGTCACATAATAGGAACTCTGGATGTATAAAGGGTCTGTAGGGGGGAAGGTTGGGGTAATGTTTTATGTAAATGGTTATTTAGGTAGTCAAGATACCTAAAGCACCAGAGACATACATTTTGGCTAACATTTGGAATATGAATGTTTTAAAAAACGGAATCTTAGACATCAATAGATCGATCACCTAACCCTTAATATAACCACTTGACCCAACCCTTTTAGAACCGATGAGGAAATGATTCTGAGTATTGACTGTCATCTGACAGAAAAATCAAAACCAGAACTACTGAGGTTACATACTGGAAATCTTTAATCTAACCACTCGGGCCTTCTTACCTAAAACCTTAAACAAAATCAGCAACCTACCCACCAAACTTAACCTCTGTGGACCTTCTACCTTATAAAGCTCTTTATCAAACCTTTACCCTCTTGGGCCCTCCGGGGTCCCGCTAGAGGGTAACAGGTTAGGAAAGCCGGTCTAGACAGATCTAGGGAGGATTACAAGGTAGACACTGCGTACCTCCTGAACCCTTTCATCCATTCTAAATAGGAATTATCCAAAGTCAATTAATAAAAACCAATCTAGGATCTACAATACATAAATACCCCTTAACTCTAGTACCTTCGGTTCCTCCTTGTCTGAACCATTTAATACATCTTATATGCAATTACTTATTTTCTCTTTTTGATTTCTCCTCTGATAGACTCACACAATATAGCAGATGGCACAGAACAAAGAACTCTCGGACTTCCAAATCCTAACCAGAACGATCTTTGGTCTCCTCCGGACTCACCACAATCAGCAAAAAATAAAATATACGATTCATGGTCCAAATACCGCCTTTCCTTATCTAAACCGAACCAAAAACTGGATTATCCTCTCCATAAATAATATTATTAACATTATGAATGAAAAGGACAATACAAAGAGACATTGGACTGTTATCCCTGTACATGGAAAAGGAGGATGTTGTGGAAGGTTGCTCATTAATTGAAATGAATGATGGAAAGCTAAGGTTTCATTTTGAAATATGATGATTGTGTGTTTTGTATTGTTTTTCCCTATACTTTTAGGAGGTAGGATTACTATGATGTGAATCCATTAGTCTGGGCTCGATTGAAAGGCCATGGAGTTCCTTTCTTTGAGGGCTCTTTTATGTTAATATTATAAACATGTAAATTGTGTATTTTTATAATAAAATATTTTAAAAAAGGGAGTGCGGTCGTCTTTCAACCAGAAGGTTGTGGGTTCAATCCCAGCCCGTGCAGCCAACATGTCGATGTATCCTTGGGCAAGATACTGAACCCTGAGTTGCTCCCGATGGCCGACGGTGTGTGAATGTTAGGTCCTAGAGTAAGGTGCACTGCTCTGTGTAAATGGGTGAATGACATGTAGCATGTAAAGGGGGGGCATGTGGCGTAGTGGGTTGTCCGTAGGTGTTCGGATCAGGGGGTCACAGGTTCAAACCCCGCTGCAGTTGTTGTGTCCCTGGGCAAGACACTTCACCCCAAATTGTTCCTGTGGGGATTGCCCATAGTACTGAGTATGTAATTCGCTTTGGATAAAAGCGTCTAACAAGTGACATGTAATGTAATGTAAAACGCTTTGAGGGGTCGTAAAGACTGGATAAAGCGCTATATAAGTACAGTCCATTTATTAGTATTATTGTGTTTTTTTAATATGCAGTCTTCCACAACACATCTGCCTTTGGAGGATGGGGTGATTTCCACCGATGCTGTCTGTCTGGTAAGTTTCATATTATCTAATAAGTATACTATCAATTATGTTGATTTGGATGATTTTAATTGTTGTCTTAGAACCACAATAGTGCTATTTCAAATCATGTCCTGATAATATGACACGGTGTGTTACTTATTTTATGTTCTTAGGATATTCAACAAGCTATTAGAGATCGGTGCAACAAGACCACAGCAGCCAAGTACACCAACGACCTGATGCATGGTCTGAACACCACACGGGCTATGGCTGCTCTCAGCGTGACTGGGCTTGGGTCATCGAGCAGGGGGGAGACACGACCATCACTTCCTTCTGCTGAACTCACAACGATAGTTGGCTTAGGGCTTGGGTCATATCGTGGTTAGAGATCGGTGCAGGGTTAGGGCACTGCACTGTTTTAATCTGCACAATACTCTCAGATGGACTTGTATTTGCTCAGTAGGTCGAGCTAGCCATGCTAGGCTGAACTGGCTAACAGTGTTAGCTAGTGATGTTACGTATTGTGCCGAGGCTTCGGAGCGCGTGTCGAGTAATCCCCGAAGCTTTTTGTGAAGCCTGTATCGAGGCTTGTATCGTTTTGGGCCAGTGACGTCATCGATGACAAACGAAGCCTCGCTGCCTGTTGATACCACGTGACTGCTTCAGGAAGCGCTTAAGATCTTGGCGCGAGCTTCTGACAGATAAAAACCCATGGGATTCGATTCAAGATGTGTGAACCTTGTGAGGAGAACACTTGTCGTTTGCCAGTTTTGGTTGTACGATATTTTTGCAACTCGTTAGAATGGAGCCAGCAAAGAAGAGAAGCACTTCCCCTGTGTGGGAACACTTTGATCTGATTTCTCCAATAAGGTCGGTTGCATACATAGTATATTACAACAGATGTATTATGTTAGATTTTATTTTTCTATTTCATTCAAAGGTGAAGTGTTTATTGTGCTCCAGGAAACTGGGTTACAATAACAATACTTCATCCATGCTAAGGCCTTATCGTGCCGTACATGAGATCGAGGAGGGACATGGAGGTGGACCTGCTCAAGGTTTGTCATTTAATATTTTGGAATAATATATTTTATAATTTAACCATGTTAACTTCACTTCATCATGCAAATAAAAGAAAGTTACAAGATACTCATTCTTAACACAGCTTCCCCCCCCCCCAGCTAGGCCTACCAGAAAACAGGATCTGGATGAGGCCTTGGTCAACCTGATAGTGAAGGATACACAGCCCTTCAGTGTTGTGCAGGATGTGGGATTTAGGGCATTTGTGGCCTTATTGGATCCAAACTATGTCACCCCCACACGGCAGGTGTGTAAGACTTCATGTGTAGAGCAACATTGTTTATTTTTTTCATGGCATTTGACAATTAACCAGTGATTCCCCTCTTTTAGGCTGTTAAGGCTATGGTGGATGCCAAGTATGTTCTAGAAAGGAACAAGGCCATAGCTGACATGCAGAAGGTGGCTGCAGTGAGCTTGACCTCTGACATGTGGACGTCCATCAATAGGGATGCCTATCTGGCTGTAACCTGCCACTTTGTTGACGATAGCACACGTCTTAATTGTGTGTTGTTAGGAGTGCAACCATTTCCCCTAACACACACTGCTGAAAACCTGGCCAGAGTGAAAGCGTCCCTCATGGAGGAATGGGGAATCACAGACAAGGTCACTTGCCTTGTGACGGATGGTGCAGCCAATATGATTTCCTGTGGCAGACAATTGAAGCTAAGTCATGCAATATGCATTGCACATACACTACATTTGATTGTCAACAAATCTCTTGACATGACCCCTGTGCTGAGTGACATTCGGGCCAAGGCAAGAACACTGGTGAGATATTTCAGGAGCAGCACCCTTGCTAAGGTATGTGCTTTGACCTTTCTTACATTGGTTAATAATGAATACTCATAATAATGCTATGTTTATGTTACTGCTACTTTGACAATTAAATACATCTTTAATGTTGTGTTAAAGGAGAAGCTTGAATCAGTGCAAAGGCAATTGGGAAGGCTCACACTGAAGCTCCTGCAAGAGGTGGAGACCCGCTGGAGCAGCACTTATCACATGCTGCAACGTCTGGTGGACCTCAGAGAACCAGTTGGTGCGGCATTAGCCAGTTTGAACACGGAAATCACCACACTGACCTCTGCTGAGTGCACCACCATAAGTGGGTGCCTCTCTCTGCTGTCTGGATTCAATGAGGCCACCATTGAGCTTTCTGAGGAGAAAAATGTGTCTGGTTCCAAGGTTGTGCCCCTTCTCAAAATGCTGGAGCAAATGCTTCAAGAGGAGATGGCAAAAACCGCAGTAGCAGTGGCCAAAGAAAGGGGAGAACATCTATTAAGGCAGCTAAGAGAGAGGCTCCACACACTCCAATCAATGAGCATAATGCCATTGGCAACACGACTGGACCCCAGGTTCAAACTGATCGGATTGTTTAGCCCTTTAAAAGCTGCAGAAGCCACAAAAAGGCTTGTGACTGAATGTGGTGCACTGATCCGAACACCTGAAGCCCCAAGAAAGTCCATCCACATCTCAACCTGAACAAGAAACCCCAGGTATTTATTAATTTTAAAGCAATTTGAAGTAATTACTACATCCACTGACACTCTGTGTGTATACTTTTCAGGAAAAGTATACACATCTGTGTAATGGGGAGATCTGGGAGTTGGGTTAGCCTGTGGGCTAGAGATGGAGCTGGGGGTAGAGGATGGCTGCTGAGTTGGAGGGTTCTGGTTGCTCTCAATGGGGGTCACAGGCTTCTGGTTGTGGTCTGGGTGTGAGTCCAGCTGCTCTTTCAGGGCCTGTGTAACTCTCTCTCTCTCCTGAAGCTCCTCAGATAGAGTAGTCAATTCTCTCCTGAAGTGGAGTGCACCAGCTGGGCGTAAGCTGGGCGTAACCCGACGTAGAACCGAAGGTTAAGACCAAACTAAAGTTATGACTAGTGCACCACTTTGACTCAAGCCCGCTATGCGTTGCGCCCGGGTGTAACTTTTACACCTAGTATGGAGCAGGCGTAAATCGGAAAGACAGACTAGTATTCCCATTCTCAAAAGACCTGGACTCACACCTGACATCATGTCCAACTTCCGGCCCATCTCAAATCTCCCCTTTCTGTCAAAAATACTTGAACATGTCGTTGCCTCACAACTAAAATCCCACCTCAGCTCCAATGACCTCTTTGAGCCATTTCAATCCGGTTTCCGATCAAAACACAGCACCGAAACAGCTCTTCTCAAAATCACAAACGACCTCCTCCTCTCCTCTGACTCCGGCAAACTTAACATCCTCATCCTCCTCGACCTCACCGCAGCATTCGACACCATCAACCACGCCATCCTGCTGTCCCTCCTCGAATCATCACTCAACATCACCGACACTGCACTCTCCTGGCTGAAATCCTACCTCACCGACAGACATCAGTTTATCAACATCAACAACTGCACCTCCTCCACTGCTAAGGTGTCCCCCAGGGTTCGGTGCTTGGCCCCCTCCTCTTCATCCTCTACATGCTCCCCCTTGGCATATATATATTTTTTTCCTTACTCTTGTGATTTTTGTTCATCCTATCTAAAAGATAAAAAAACATGAGTTCATTGTTTTAACGAGATTTTTTTCGATATAATAAAATACATGAATCCTGTAAACATTTGTAGTGTTTTATTCTCTTATCTGTGTTTCTGTTACAGATGCCTACTCAAAAAGTGTGCCAGACTTGCAAACACAAAATAGGAGTAGCCAGCATGAAATGCAACCAACCCTACAAGGAGAAACTATCCAAGCAAAAGAAGTGGAAGGCCACGCAACAAAAAAACCACAGTGTCAACAAAGTTTATGACTCAACAAATCTACTGGTACGTTTTTTTTCTCGCAGATGTCAGTTGTCATAAAATAGTGTGTAAATATCCCTGATCTTAATCTTTTTATACAAATTGTTATATACTTTCCAACAGTCGCCCTCATTTACTTTTTTAAAAGAATCCAAATGTCTTAATTAAGTTTATGGGAGAAGTACAGACTTCATGATTACTACACTTCATGAGATGTGTTAAGAAAAATTGTTGTCACCGTTGTATTTAAATCTGTAAAGGCCAACCCAGTCTCACGGCATTTCGTGTTCACCAACACGATGTTTAATCTATTGAATCGTGTTCACCAACACGATTTCCCCCTTTTTTCCGTGTTGCACAGCACGATTTTAAAAGCAATGTATTTCTACTGGTAATGTGTTTCGTGCCTGCAGCACGTCTTTTTCTCCGGTCGGGTCGTGGAAGACAGGAAGCTGTGTGGTTCATAAAAACATGTTCTTACTCAATATCAAGCCACAATTATTGCTTTTATTTTAAATCGTATAATTTTGGACTTTTGTTGCCGTCTGTGAGGAAAATAAATGGGGCTCAGAGCCTCAGGATACTGAAATCTGTATTTTTAAATATTTTTCCTTCTAATTTGTTATTCTTTTCAAAATAACACACTGTTATTTACTCACCAATAACACACAATTATCCTTGCTTTTATTTATTGGTTTAATTCCATAATCCCGGGCTTTTTTGGCGTCCGTCAGGAACTGAATTTCAAAATAAAAATAACCAAAAACAGACGTGGAGACGTTACTCGTGGATGGGGCTACAGAGCTGCTAGAAAGACAGTCGAACCCGGTGCATTCCTCCGTCTGGATGTGGAGCACTTTTGCTAAATGTTTAGACAAATTGCTCGTGTTACCGCCCTTACATGCTAAACTCATATTGCACTTTTGGTAACGAGCATTGTCCACATCAAGACGGGTAAAGTTTAACCACACCTTGGAGCGCGTTCTCTCCGCCATCTCCTCCGTGTGTGTTGCTGCATGTAGCAGCCGCGTGTGTAACTGCCCCGCCCCCTCGCACACAGACGGGGAGATCTGGATTGGAAAGATCGAAAATACTAAAAAATAATCGCAAATGTGCAAACTAGTCTGGTGGTAGGGGTAGGGTTAGGGTAATGTTGTGAATGGAGTGGCCTGTGTTCGTCGTCCATTACATACGCAACAAAAGTGTTGCGTTTATATTTGTGTTCAGTGTATTAAAATAGTTTTTGATCCGTTCTAAATGTACCTTAGAGGAATATTTTTCAAGTTGTTAATACTCTTATCAACATGAGTATGCAAATGTTTATTATCATTTGAACAATGACAAATATTCTCATGAATATTAAACACAACAACCTCTGAACATTACAAATATTCGCCTCAATTCAACCTGGAACCTCTCTCATACATTAATACAATACAAATGGTGTGTGTGTGTGTGTGTGTGTGTGTGTGTGTGTGTGTGTGTGTGTGTGTGTGATGGATCGTTGGAGCTATGTGCAACTCAAGGCATATGCTCGAACGGGAGCTGCCTGGACGCTGCAATCATGTTGCACTATCCGTGCTGAGTGTGCTGACTTCTCCTACAATGTCCCGCTGTCTGCTTCCTGCATCAAGTGAAGTGCTCGGCGCAGTTGTGGCGAAATGTCGCTCCTCTGTTTTCATTTAAACAGCTCCTTATATCCGTTAGCGCGGCTAGCTAGCACCATATGCTAACAACAACAATGCACGTAAGGTCTCTCTCTCGCTCGGGCCACACATACACACACCCTCCCGGTCCTCCCGGTGGCCAGTCGGTGCCTGCCGGTGAGCGTTGAAGTGTGGTCTGCCACAAGCAGGCGGCAGGAGCGGGGCTGTCAGCATCAGCTTGTAGGTGGTATTTTAAACTCGATGCGCTCTGAAACTACGGGGCGGCCGAGGAAAAAAAATACACATGCGTTAATCGCGTTCAAATAATTAGTGGCGTTATTAACGCGTTAAATTGACAGCCCTAATATATGTATATATTAGGGCTGAGTTAACGCATTAATAGCGCGTTAACGCAAAACAAAATTAACGCCACTTTTTTGCTCCCATTTTTCATGAGATGAACTCAAAGATTTAAAACATTTTCTATCAACACAAAATAACCATTTCTCTCAAATATTGTTCACAAATCTGAAACAATGTGTGATAGTGAGCACTTCTCCTTTGCCGAGATAATCCATCCCACCTCTCAGGTGTGGCATATCAAGATGCTGATTAGACAGCATGATTATTGCACAGCTGTGCCTTAGGCTGGCCACAATAAAAGGCCACTCTAAAAATGTTCAGTTTTATCACACAGCACAATGCCACAGATGTCGCAAGTTTTGAGGGAACGTGCTATTGGCATGCTGACAGCAGGAATGTCAGCAGGAGTGTTGTGAAATTATCCAGGTAAAGTTAACATCGTACTAAAACCTTTATGCTCAGTTTGCATTATTTCATTCTTAGTTTCCAGTGTTGTTCCATGCAAGCCTAATATGATGTATTTATTTCAGTCACAGATGCTGAAACCCTTGCCCTAATTAGCGCAAGGGTTAAGATGGAGCACATGTTCAGTGGGAAACGACATGCTGCCAAATCAGGCTGGGAGTAAGTACACCTATATTTGTCTATGTTTTAATAAATGTGCAGGTGAATTAAGATAGTGTAACTAATGGCAGGTTGTTAAAGAGATGGGTCTGGAGGGCCAGGTGACTGGTCCACAGACGTCAAAGAAATGGGACAACTTGAAAACAAAATACAAGGTACAGCAAATCACATGGCTGGGCACTGTGGTGGTTTAGTGTTTGTAGATATTATGCTTAAATTGGCGACCCCAGCCTCCTATATTAAAATGTGAATTTGCTTAGTTGTTTACACTTTTTAACATGTAAGGCGTAAGCAATTGCACATTTAGAATTAGTAAACATTTTCCTTTGCTGTGCATTTAAATACTATCAAAGCTCTCACATACTAACAAAGGAGTGGCTTATCTAAAGCCCTCACTGCCCTTTCACTAACAGTCTGTTATCTGTGTTGTCAATAGGAGTTAAAGAATCCCCCAACTGGGACCGGAACAGACGGGGGAGACGCCTCAGCAGCTACCTGGCCATGGTTTGAGGCCATGCATGAAGCAATTGGGGGAAGGCCATCAATTCAGCCTCCCAGCCTAGTTGTCAAGGCATGGCCAGACTGCTGCTGAGGCCTCCACCTCTGCTGAAGAAGGGCCTTCCCAAGTGTCCCTCAGCAGTGAGGAGGAGCCCGTGCCCTCCACCAGCTCCCAACCACCAACTAAAAGGCCAAGGCGAAGAAGCAGCGGTTTGGCCTTCCTAAAAAAGCAGGCAGAGAAGGACGAGGCCCGTGATGCAGCGCTCAATGAGCAATATGAGCGACTTGTGAATTTAATTTCAGAGCTTGTGAGAAATAAAAATAAATAAATGTTGAAGTTGTTGAAAACACTAAAGTGGAGTTCTTCAGTTGATGATTTGGGAAACACTCCGAAACAGTGCTTCAATAAACAAGCACTTTACATAAAAGGGAACATTGCCCAAAAGCACCTCATGTCATAGCAGCTTCTTCAAATACAATACAACAGTTACTTTAGGCCATATTTTAATTCAACATGTTATACACTTAAGAATGATGACATGTACAGAAATACATGTGTAGGTCTAACACGGTTTCCGTCAATTGTTTTGTATGTTGCCCAGGAGGGTGAGGTGAGTGTGAGCAACAATTATCAATGTGACAACGATTTCCTTTCACTTAGTTTTAATTTCAACCTTAATGAACAACATATTGTTCGCTGTTGCACACGTTCATAAAGCATACAACACTAACAGCGCTTATTCAAAAAGGATTGTATGTCCAAAACATAATCCGTTCCCTGTGTAGATCGCTGGTCCGCAAGAAAACCCCAGCTGTTGGGAGATGGGCAAGTGAGAGCCTGGATCATCCCAAACAGCAGGACAAGGCATCATGCGGTGTTCTCATTTGCAAGGGAACATTTATGAATGTGTATAGTCACGGCCTGGCTCTAGGCCATAACAAAACACGTGGTAAGGACACAATATAAGGAAAGATATTTATTATAACCGCTCAACAAAAGAGCTACCACGATGGGCGTTGTTAATCAGTAAGATCAGTGGTGTGGGTGTGTGAACATGGTGTGGTGCAAGGTGTTTGAATGCCAAACTAAGACGAAGGGAAACAAAAGCATAAATCAGGTGCTGCTCTCAAACAGATCCTCCAGCAGAGAGCGCGAACGAGACTCTGGCCTTTCAGTCCTCAGGTACCGGCAGCCAGGTGCCCTCAATCAGTGCTGATAGGGAGGAAGGGAGATCGTTAAAGGGCCACACACACACACACACACACACACACACACACACACACACACACACACACACACACACACACACACACACACACACACACACACACACACACACACACACACACACACACACACACACACACACACACACACACACACACACACACACACACACACACACACACACACACACACACACGAGAGTAAAGTAGGGGTCGTCACATATATTATTAGGGCTGTCAGTCGATTAAAAATATTTAATCGCACATTTTTTATCTGTTCTAAATGTTCCTTAGAGGGATATTTTTCAAGTTTTGAATACTCTTATCAACATGAGTGGACAAACATGCTTTATGCAAAACGTTGTTTATCATTTGAACAATGACAAATATTCTTATGAATATTAAACACAACAACCTCTGAACATTACAAATATTCGCCTCAATTAAACCTGGAATCTCTCATACAATACAGTGTGTGTGTCGGCGCAGTTGTCGGCGAAATGCCGCTCCTCTGTTTTCATAACTATCAAACAGTGGTGGCCGGCGCTAGGAGCGCCGCCCCACCTCTTGCCACATACAAAAATATATATTAAAAAAATATTAAATGAAAAAAAATAATTTTTAAATACATTTTTTTTTAAATATATATATTTTATATTTTTATTTTTAATGAACAAGGTAAATATCATACAATTGGTATCAGTAAAATGTATAATCTACAAGAAAATCTCGTTTAAAATTGTGTTACGATGTCTAAAGTTACTGATAAGTCACATGTTTCCTGCCTGGCCTTGCCCGTGGCATTAGTTTATCATTACCGGGCGCCGTGCAAGGAGCCCCCGAGCCAAACAGCAGCAACCAGCACGTTGCAAAAGTCTCAATAGTAAACTGTGCCGCCGAAACATAATTTCAGCCAATCAGCGCAGTCAAATATTTTGGCCACGAGGGCGCTCACGTTGGCGCTCACGTTGGCGCTCACGTTGGCGCTCACGTTGGCGCTCACATTGGCGCTCACGTTGGCGCCCACCTCGGTCCGCACCCAATTCCGTGCAAGAGATACTCCAATCCTTTCGAAAGGAGAAGTTTGGGAGATAAATTGATACTTAAAGACTTTGGACCGGACCAACCCGATTTGTGCATATCACAGAATGCTCGTGAGAAAAGCAAATCATATACGCGAAGTTTCACACATAGCTGGTACACCAGAAAGGCTTGGCTAGCTGGATGCAAGGGTACAAGATCTCAGTAATAACACACAACCGGCGTTTTTCGGGGTTTAGTTAACCTGCTGGCCTCGTTAGATAGCGTCTTGGAGGAGCACCTTAAAACGGCTACCGAAAGACGGTGCAAAATGAACTGTTGGACTGCATGTTAGCAGTTACTAAAGATTACATTCTGGAGGAGGTCAAAAATGCCAGTTATTTAGCTATTCAGGCAGATGAGACCACTGATATTTCCACCCACTGCCAGTTAGTCTTTGTGCTACGCTACATCGATCCCCATAACAACGTCCAGGAGCGTTTTTTTGAGTTCATCCCTCTTCAAAATGCGAATGCTGACAGTTGCTACCGCGCTGATGGAGAGGCTGGGCACTATACTCCCCGATGGACAACAGGGCAAACTAATCGCTCAGCGGAAAGTGAAGGATGTTTACAGTAGTGCGCACTACATCCACTACTATGCGCATCAGCTGAACCTCATTATGCAGCAAGCAACATCCCACATCCCCAAAATAAGTGCATTGTTTTCAGACCTCGTGGATTTGCTGCATTTTTCTCCAGGTCTTTTAAGAGAACTGCGATCCTGGATCAAGTGGTGGCACACAGACTTCCTGGCACTTCCACAACACGATGGAACTTTCACAGTCGTGCTGTTAACACTGTGTATGAGCAGAAGGAGAACATCCTGAAGTGTTTCCAGACAATCAGAGACTCGGGTGACTTTGATCCCATAACAGTGAGAGAAGCTGGGGGCTTTGTGGGAATGATGGAAGATGAAGTTTTTTGCTATTTCCTGACATTGTTCCACAACATCATGCCACATGTAGACATGCTGTTTAGCCAACTGCAGAAGAGGATCATCGACTCTGTCTACATTAAAGGACTCATCAAGAGGTTCACCAGCAGCATACAGGCAATCAGGTAAATCATTATTTACAATGGCTGAGATGTGCTTATTATAGGACATCTGTGAAACCTAAATGTGATTAAGCTGAACACAATAAACCAACTCATACATGCTTGTTTAAATATCTTAAAGGAGACCTATCATGCTATATTTAAATGATATAGTGTATGACCATACCTATATAAGGTATATGTATACATTTTATTTTTCAAAATACCAAACAGATCATTTTTTAGCCATGCCTCGTTTCGCTCATTTTTGCTCTATTCCAAGCCCGTCTTTGAAAATTCTGAGCAGCAGCTGACCACGCATGAGCCGGCGAGAGTCACGTTACCATGCTTGCTGTGATTACGAGTGTGGAATAAACATGTCATCTCAGAGCAATGCATGTGTTCAAGCATATTATCAATTTGATCCAGAGACTGACCCTGAAGCAGCGGAGGTTTTGGTGGAAAGTAATTGTGATCAATTCAAAATGTTTGTGAAGACTCATTTATAAAGGATGTTCAAAAGATTGGTTTGAAACATGTCTTTAATCCAAATGATGCTCTTGATGTCTTTAATCTGTTATTTATGCAAGTGATTAATAAACATGCACCGATTAGAAAGCAGACTGTAACTGCTATAATAACACTCAATACATGTATAATTACGACATTTCAATACCAGATGGGGAACTGCACTACATATGCAGGAGGAAAACATTTTTTGCAGAGCGCCTCGCCAAAGTCGTGGTGTCAGCCAAAGAAGCCAACGATCTCTTTGAGGAATTCCATGATAGCCACATTGGTGGACATTTTGGAAGGGAAAAGACGGGCCATCATTCAACGATATCATTGGCCTGGCATGGAGGAGGATATCCGCAAGTGGGTGAATTAAAAATGATGAGGTAAATTACACATTACGGTACAAAAGTGCAACACATAAAAGTGTATAGTGTGTTTTGGTTCAGGTTCTTCAGTGTCCCCAGAGCCAATCCAAGAGGGCCTTTATCAAAGAGAAGGTCGAGTACACTCCTATTGAGGTACAAGGAAACATTTGCAGACAGTTTCAGCTTTCAAACATGTCAACAGTAATGTACTGCAATGCTCATGTGTATGTTTTTCTTCTCAGGTAACAGAGCCTCTGGAGCTGGTTGGCATGGACCCAGTGGGTAAACTCACAGTAACCGATGGTGGCACCCAGTACATATGTGTCGTGGTGGATTATTTCACCAAATGGGCAGAGGCATACCCACTTAAAAATAAAACAGCAGATGAGGTGACCAAGTGTATTCTTGATTTCTTTTACAAATGTGGTGCACCCAAAAGACTGCTAACAGATCAAGGCGGGGAATTTTGCAATAAGGTCCTACTTTGAAGCATTATGACTCCCCATTATGTAACTGTGCTAACTATTTCCTGTTTGTCCCAATGTTCACTTCAAGGTCAAGTATAACCTTTGTGAGAGGCTTGGCATCAAAAGAAGCCTGTGCTCGCCGTACACCCACAGACAAATGGGCTGGTGGAAACATTAAATGGCACAATACAAAGGTATATTTGTTCATAGAACAACAAACAATACTGTTCCTATATTAACTAATCATTGATACCTAAAACAACAAGAGTAAATAAATCAGCTGCTTCATCATATATTAGAAACCAATGTCTGTTCGACCTTCTTGTGTTTGTACTTTACCTGAATGTAGGTCCCTGAACAAACTGGTGGAGGGTCAGCCCAAACGGTGGGACCAACTCCTCCAAGGGACGATGTTTGCTCTGAGAACGAAAACCCAGCTGACCACAAAGTTCAGCCCTTATTCTCTGATGTTTGGAAGGGAGGCGAGGTGCCCGTCAGAGGTGCCCGAGAAGTACGAAGTAAGATCTGATAATGTCCTCATCCTTTTTAATTATTCATAGTATTTCAAACATCTATGCTTTCTCAACATTCTAACGCTTTTCTGTGGCAGATAACGGAAGAGAAAGTCAGCAGCTTGGTGCAAATGGAGGAAGTCTTCGAGGGACTCAAAAAACAGGAGGCAGTTTTCGCGGAGGTGAAAGGTAACATAGCAAAAAGCCAGGATAAGATCCGCAAGAGGAAAGAAGGTGGGCAAGTGGACCATTTTCAAGTGGGGGATTTGGTTTTAACCCTCTGGAGTCGGTGGACGCGCCGGCGCGTCCAAGTGCACATTTATTTACGTATTTAATCATAGATTTTCGCTTGTAAGGAGTAGAAATATCATTCAGATATCTGCGAAATCGCTAGAATCGTAGCTTTTCAAGAGTATCTCCTGTGAGACTGTACCCAGGGCACAGCAGCCAATATTGCCTCTCAAAGCAGCTTGATTCAGCGTTACACTGTGTGTGATTGGTGGATTTGTGTGTCAGTCAAGGACATCTCGGCCGGCCGGCAGCCATGTCGGTCTGAAATGACCAATGGACACTCGAGAAATCTAAGGACCTACCCACCAATAAAAAAACATATAACAGGTGTCTCCCATCAGTTTCAGTCTTTTAGTCTGTGAAGAAGATAGAAAAAATGGCTCGAAGGAACTTTACCGTTGCGGACGCGCTGGATTTTATTTTCGCGAGCAGCAGTGAAGAAGATGGCTCATCAGAACCTGAAGGCTTCGACTCTTCTGAAGAAGAAGAAGACAGGGACAGCAGGGATCCATTTGAGGATGGGTACGTGTAAATATAACTTGTAGTGCATTTGCCATTTTGTGAGGAGTACCGCGAAAATTAACAATGGATTTATCAGCCTTTTTATTTTCCCCTCATGAACTTTTTCTCGGGACAAAATAGACTCTTGATTAGTAAACGTTTACTCTGTGTAAATGTTATTTATGTGTAAACGTTATTTTGGCATGTATAAGTAAGGTTACATGTGTAGATGAATAAAAATAATCCTTTATTCGTCCCACAACGGAGACATTTATAGACATGTATTTTTATTTTATCATACTGTTCTGTACAGATGAGACTTTGTCATAGATTTATTTATATGTGTGCCTGCCATTTGTGGGGAGTGCTATGTAGTAATGGGGAGTACAATACATAGGTGTGTGTGTGTGTGTGTGTGTGTGTGTGTGTGTGTGTGTGTGTGTGTTGAACTTCGTAATCATTATTGTCCCATTTGTTTTACAGAGAGGTTTCACAGCTGCCACAGATGACATTTATCCAGGAGCCTCCAGCTGTGCCTGCCACCATGTCGAGATCTACCGTGGATCAAGGGCCTTCACCACTGCCATCCCCACCAAGGACTAGCGGACCAGCATCACGACAGCTGCCTCCATCTCTGCCTGCGACGAGGTCAAGATACACCTCAGCTCCACCACAGCCATCACCATCAACCCGGACAGCAAAGAGGTCTCATAGAGCACACGTACCTCCCACACAGCCACCAGCTGCCCATGCACCATCACCCCCACCTGCACAGCAGCCAGCTCCACTGTCTTGGAACACAGGCGAAGACCCTGACACTGCTCCCCCTGTCTCCAGGTTTCAACCTGCTCGCACACCCGGGCCACAGCTCAGCTCAACAGTATCAAACAAACCCCTTGACCTGTTCAAGCTGTTCTTCAGTGCACTAACAGTACAGACACTCTGTACCAACACAAACAAGCGGGCTGCACAGCAGATGGGAAAGGGTAAAACCTACAAATGGACTGACTTGACTGTAGAGGATTTCTATAAATACATGGGGCTGCTGAAACTGGACAATGTATTGGACTACTGGAGGAAGGATAATTTTTTGTCAGTGCCTCTGCCAGCACAGGTCATGTCGCGCCACAGATACAGGACAATATCCTGGAACTTGCATCTCAGCGACCCTGATGAGGATTTCCAGAACGACAGCAAAAAGGGCACACCCCCATGACCGACTGTTCAGATTGAGACCCCTCATGGACACCACCAAGACTGCGTGTAAGGCCTTTTACCATCCCCATAAATACCTGGCTGTGGGTGAGAGGATGGTTGCCTCCAAGGCTAAGACTGGAATGACCCAGTACATGAAGGCCAAACCAACCAAGTGGGGATTCAAGCTGTTCGTCATAGCTGATTCGAGGAATGGCTACACAATAGACTTTTCTGTTTACACTGGTAAAAGCGACATCCTCTCCGGACATGGCCTGTCGTATGATGTGGTAATGTCTCTGGTGCAGGCGGGTTACCTCGGAACAGGTTACCATATTTACATGGATAATTTTTACACCAGCCCGAAGCTGTGCAAGGCTCTCTATGCCCTAAAGTTCGCTGCCTGTGGGACCTACAGAGAGAACCGCAATGACTGCCCAAGGCCACAGACTAACGCCCTGACAAAAAAATCCAAAAGAGGCTCCCTAAGATGGATCAGGGAGGGCCCACTGGTATTTGTGAAGTGGATGGACAACAGGGAAGTAGCTGTCTGCTCCACCATCCATGAAGCATACTCTGGCAACACCGTGCAGAGAAGGCAGGAGCAGAGAGATGGCTCCTGGGCACGAGTAGAGACCCCCTGTCCCACACCTGTTGCCGAGTACAACGCACACATGGGTGGAGTTGATCTGTCAGATCAGCTCATACAGTACTACTCTTCAAAGCACAAGACCATGCGCTGGTACAGGAGCCTGTTTTATCATTCCCTGGATATTGCCACTACAAACAGCTACATTATGTACAAGGAAGTTTGTCTGTCACAACAGAAGAAGCCCATGACACACAGAGCATTCATGGAGGAGCTGAGTGCTGAGCTCTGTGGCAAGCCTGTCCATACACCTCCTGTCCGGGCACCTGCAGCTCATCTTCCTGTGCCCATCGCTGATGGCCAGGCAGCAAGCGACAGGGCCACCACAGGTCGCAGGAAATGCGAACAGTGCTACTTCCAAGGCAAGAGAAAGGACACACCTTGGAAGTGTGATGTTGCCCTGTGTGTCTCACTGGAACACAACTGCTTTGAGGCATGGCATGAGCACTTAATCTGAGTGAAAGTCCATCATCTTCTCCCGCTTATCCATGGTTGGGTCGAGTGGTGAGTGAAAGTGTTTTTTACAAATAGTTGAAATAAAGCTCTGGTGTTCAATATTGTAACAAGTGTGTATTTGCGGTTTTTATTTGTATGTATAATGAATAGTTGATTTTGCAGTTATATTTATATACATTGTTGGTATTATAATAAATTGTTGGTTGAAAAAAAAGTTCTAATGCTCAATTCTTTTTTTTTTACACATCACATGAACCTTGGTTTGTAATATGAAGTCATTATTCAGTCCTGATGTATCTCAGTCCCTGCTGTGGGGAAAGTAGAGTGATTGACAGCTGTTTTACTCAGAATTCGAATTTATAAAATTTCATTTTAGACATGAATAACACATTTATATACAGTGTCCGGTCCGGTCCGACTATACTGTATGTGTGACTATACTGTATGTGTGATCTCCTTTTACATCTCGTTGTGTCATTTGAGTTTATTTGCTGTGTGTAGATTCAAGGGTTTTGGTTATCTTGTCAATTTGTTTGGTTATCCAGGCACAGCTGTGTGTGACTCCCTCTGGTGCACCGGTATGTGTTTTCCTAATGTAGAGAGCGTTGATTAATTAACAAACTACACACTGAGTCTAGATCCTGACCAAATCCTTTTTCTTTGTTGATTAAATGTTTTTCAAAAATGTATTCATACACATTTAGAAAAATTAGGGCTGTCAGTCGATTACAATATTTAATCGCATGATTGTCCATAGTTAATCGCACATTTTTTATCTGTTCTAAATGTACCTTAGAGGAATATTTTTCACGTTTTTAATACTCTTATCAACATATGAGTGGACAAATATGCTTTATGCAAATGTTTATTATCATTTGAACAATGACAAATATTCTCATGAATATTAAACACAACAACCTCATAGGTAATACAGAAAAATCAAACAATAACAACAATCAGACAAAACTATGGAAAAATAACCCCTCCCACCCCCAGGTCCGGACCATCCTTGTATTGCTCATTCAATCTATTATAGCATGCTAACAAATGGTACTTACTTTATTTGTACAGATCTGCATGGGAGACGATGGCGCGATGCAGAGCGCTGTCTGTGATTGTGCACGGGGGATGTACAAATGCAGCCACGCTGCAGCATTGGCAATATTTGCCATGTGGCAGATCAGCTCCACAGATGTTGAGTGCCAGTGGAGGAAGCCTGGCACGTCCAAAGTAGTCCAGCCGGTGTCTCAACTCTATCAACAGCAAGAGGAGACATACAACCCACTGGCCAGAGACATCGCCACTCAGGATGTAGACTGGTTCAGGTCTGCACTGAGGGGCGCACAGTGTGGCATGGCATGTCTTTTATCACCTGAGCCAGAGCCGCGGCCTCAACATCAGGCCATTGTCACCGTGCCGGAGCTGGTGAAGGAGCATGGGGGTCGGGGGCTTGAGGCAATTCTTGCCTCAATGCGACTGAGCAGAGACCAGCAAGCTGCCATCCAGACAGCCACCGTAGGACAGCGGACAAATCCCCAGTGGCAGTTACACAGGCGGGGCAGGTTGACAGCCAGCAATTTTGGTGCTGTGCTGAGGTCGGGACTTTCATCCACTCCATGCGCGTCCCTCATGAAGAGGGTGCTCGGGGGGTACAACTTGGACGGAGTCATGGCTGTCAACTGGGGAGTTGTAAATGAGGCCGAAGGGGTGAAGGCTTTTGTGCAGGCCTATCGGGTGACAGTGATCGCCACTGGTCTCTTTGTGAGTGAGTCGGGTGTTTTAGGAGCATCACTCGATGGACTTGTGCAGCCATCTGCCCTGCTGGAGGTGAAGTGTCCACACAGCCAGAGGAACATGACCATCGCGGAGGCAGTCCAGTTACCATCCTGTCTCCGTGAGGAGGGTGGGTCTTATTTTCTCAAGGAGAATCACCCATACTGGCACCAGGTCCAAGTGCAGCTGCACATCACAGACCGGAGTCTCTGCTACTTTGTTGTGTGGACCACGAAGGAGGCGATCATCATCCCCATCCCCAGAGACCCTGCATGGCATGGAAATCTCCTCCTCCTGGAGAACTTCTACACCCAGCATATGCTCCCTGTGTTGGCCAGTAGAGAGGAGGACATGTAAACACACACACAATATTTAACTAATAAACAATAAATCCCATGTTGTTGGAAAAGTAATAATGCTGCATGTATACGTTTTTGTTCAAATATAGCAAGTGTTATCGTGTTATGTGTCCCTGATATCGTGCAGCCCTAATATTAAGGCCTTATTGTCACATGCACAATAACTACAGTGCAGTTTTGGGCAATGAACATGTTAAGTCTCAGGCCCCTCTAAAATAAAGGATATTTAAGACATAGAAATAAAGAATTACTTTTACTGAACTACTACATAACTGTATTACATTGTTGTTTGAATGATGCATGACTGGCAGAAGCTTGTTTTTACACTGACCTGTTACACTCATATCTATTAATGTCTTTGTAACTTCAGTAAACCTCAACAATTCCCCTTCTGGTTTCATGCATCACAGTTCAGTAAACTGAGTAAAATATGAACCAGTGTAATCATTATAATAACGTAGGATTGTAACTCTTTAACAAAGATGTAGGTGGCTCTTAAAAGAGCCGTTGTGTGACTTTGGGCTGGTCTCAGCAGTTTAAGCCCTCTCCGCGGATGCAGCGGGCCAGCTGGATGTTCCCCCCGGCAATGTCTCTGGCAGGCTGAAAGGTTTGGGAACCCCTGGCTCAGTCAACGGTGAGGGTGCTGGCTACTTCCTTATCAGGGGATTTCGCAGGTTCACCAAGGCACAGCAAAGCTGTACCAGCACATTTGCTGTGGTCCTGAGGTGGCAAGGAATCAGGTCCAGAATCTTGAACTCCTTTATTCTGGCATTTGCCCTCTCCACATGGATCCTGTTCTTGGCTATTTCCCTGGTAGCTCTCACCTCACTCTCTGTGAACTTACCCTTGTTCAGGAAAGGGGGAATGTTCACAATCACACCCGCAGGCACAATATCAGAAATTAAGAAGCCCTTGTCTGCCAGGATAAGGTCGCCAGCCACTAAATGTTCCAGAATGCCTGAATGCTGCATAATGGCCTTATCAGACACAGAGCCCGGGAAGAGTTGGCTGCAGAAGTTGATGACTCCATTTGGGGCCACAGAGATGAGCACTTTGAAGGAGTGCATCCCTCTGTAGGTGGAGTATGTCAGCTTGGCTTGGTCCATCTGACTTGGGGCGGCCACGTGGATGTCGGTGCAGTCGACAATCATTCTGCAGTTGAAGGCAGAGGACTGGAAAGCAGCAGGCATGCTGTTTTGTTTTTTTTGCCTACTGGGCACAGTGGACATCATTTTCTCAAACAGCAACCTGTGGAGCAGATGGACCATGGTGTTCACCACATTACCCACTGTTGCGGTACTGCAGTGGAACAGCTGTGCAAGGTGCAGGTGAGGATAATTCTGCCGGATCTTCGTCATGGCCATGAAGACCTGGTCTGCCAGCAGGATGCCCTCCACTTTCCATCCAGCGAAATACACAATGGAGCCCTCAAAGCGCTCCACCAACCCCGCCACCCTTTTAAACATGGCCTGATCAGGAAGCCCTGTTTCCATATGGATGACATCATCAGGTAAGCCTGCGGCTGAATATTTGGCCATTCGCATCCAAGTATCCCCTGCCAGGTCTGCGGAACAACTGGACTGCACACTGGAGGGTCCAGGTTCGGTGTCTGCGGACTGCACGCTGGAGAATTCGGGGTCAGTTTCTGCAGACCTTTGCTGTAGCTGTGGTCGCTGGACTGATTAACCGCTGAGCTCCCTTTCTCTTTGGTCCACTCAAATACAGTTGGCCCTTTCTCTTTTCCATGAGGAAAATGGCAGCTGCATATTCTGCTTTTCTCATCTGGCTCCCTGTCTGCTCGTCTACAATGAGAAAGTTATATAATTCATTACTAACAATCATTTAAACCTGCCAAATAGTCCCCCTACCCATAGTTTAAACAGTCTGCACTCTTGTATTTATCTTGTGAAGCACTTGTAACATTCAGCTTGTATGTGTTTTAGTTGTCTTTATTTCCAGGTAGAAGAGGACCAAGAGTGAGGAAGTAAGACAGAGCTCTTAAGGCCAAACAGTGTGTTTGCCTTTTAAGTGTGACACATATGTAGGGATAAATGCTTCACCTGACCACTGTTACTAAATAAAAAAGGTTTTCTGCATCTTCAGTAATTTTTTCCAAATAATTACCAATATTTCACAAATTCTTCATGTCAACTTAAGAGCACAGCTGGATGTTGACTATGTCAACTTTGCTTGGTTCATCTTACTGGGGGGCAGCTACATGGATGTCGGCGCAGTCCACAATCATTATGCAGTTGAAGGCAGAATTAATTTATTATTGACTCCGAATGAAGCACAACTTCATGTCATACAATACATTGACTTTATTTGTAATTGTGTAAAAAAATAAAGCATTGATTAGCAAGCAGGACCTGCAGGAACAGAGACTGGTGATGGATGGAGCTGGGAAGAGAGAAGAATAAAGAAAACAGATCAACTTTATTATCGGATATTCAAAATTCAATTTTCAAAACAAGTTGCCGCTCCTACAGTTTTCTAGTATGTAAAGATGATTTCACATGACCTATGCAAAATATCACACTCAATACATGTGTGTCTTTGATGTATATAAATAATATACCATAACCAAATACTATTACGTACAGTGGAAATCAGGTTGCCAGGTCAGTCCAGTGTGCATGTTCCTCAACGTCTCAGCAGTAGGGTTGGGTATCGAGAACCGGTTCCAACATTTCGATTCCAACGGCATCATTTAGAAATGTGAATTTCGGTTCCACTTTTCGATGCCTGAGGAAATGTTTCTCGCCGCTCTCCGTAGCCTACTGCATGACTGCAGCGGGGCGGGAAATGTAGCGTTGTACCTACACTTTCTACAGTGTAACCTGAGACCAGGGCCGGCCCGTTGCACTGGCGTTATAGATGTTCGCCTAGGGCGCCAGATCTGTGGAGGCGCTGCGCTGACAGCTCTGGGAGGAAAAAAAAATGTTTTGACCGTTGGTGCTCATCCTAATTTTCGGCCTTGATGTAACAACATTCATAATTAAGTAAATGTAACACCCTTTTCATCCCGGTTACACGTTTCATTCGCCCTGTACGATGGGCGCTGCAAGTGATGAAGATGGGGGATGTTGGCTTATCTGGCGCCCGCAGCTCACAGCCAACGTGCGAGTGAGCGAGGGATAAAGGGAGGGTGCACTGGAACCGGCACTGTTGTTATTAGCATCTGGTGCTAGCTGCTCTAACGGAAGAAGAAGATGTTTCTACAATGATGTGGAGGGAGAGTCCTCTCCAGTCAGACTGAGGCTGATAACTACAGCTCAGTGAGGTAAACGACTCTGAGTGTTTAGATAGTTCACTTTAGTCTAAGTTATCTCAGTGGGTCTCAAACGGTTTGATCACAATTTATGTAAACACATATTTCCAAGGCACTCCTTTATAACTATTGGGATAAAACAGGTTTGAAATCATTCCAATGTATACTATAGGACAGTAAACCAGACATATCGTTTTAAACTGGAGATACAAAAATATGCATAAATAAAATAGTAAAATAAGATGTGAATGAACAACAAACATAAAATACGTTACATGTATTTGTTATTGGCGACAGTAGGTTATTGGTTATGTTCACATACTTATTTAATTATTCAAATGTAAACCGATCTTTTTCATATGGGTGTTTATGTACCCCCTAGATCTAGTCTCTAGTCATTCTGCTTAAAGTGCACCAGATTGAAGCATTTTGCTTTAAAATATTCAAACATTTCTTCCTGGTATGCCTGAGAAGGCAGATATGCTTGTTTTTCTCAACAAGAACTTAATCATTTTTGTTACCCTGCCCCTCAAAGAATCGGAATTGAGAACCGTTAAGAACCGGAATCGAAAAGTAGAATCGGAATCGTGGAAATTCAAACGATACCCAACCCTACTCAGCAGTTACAGGTGAGGTACAGATGTAGCGCTTCGTTTCAGACGCCTACCTGTGCGGGTCCGTGATCGGCACGGGGTGGGCCCCTGCTGATAAGGAAAACCCCCCCGCAGGACTTGAAACACCCCCTTGATAAATACATTTAATTATAATGAAACCAGCTGCAATGGATCATGGATCCACCAGGGGGAGCCGTGAAAAGCTGCCACACTGAAACTCATGTGAAATAAACAGCTGATCAGGTATCTGATATAGCGGATATTTGTTAAGATCCATATATGTCACGGATAGGATCATATTCTGTGCTTAAGTAAGAGACATGTAATCATTTACTAAACATCACCATGTTTTTATTTAACAAAATAATGTTTAATTCACGTTGGCGTAACTTACGCCGCGTAAGTACAAAACCATCGCTATGTTTTTAGATCAGGAAATGCATCCAGGGTCAAACAAACGATGTTCGATCGTCATCCTTGCATTCATTTAATGTATCATATGTTCGCGAGTTGAAATGAATGCACTACATTTAATCCACGTGAGTTTACAACAACAACAATAATCGCTTTGTTTTTATATCACATCCGACCAGAGGAAAATGCAGCGGCTCTCACTACCGATCACCCTAATCCCACAGGCAAACAATAATATGTACAGTGTTCATAGTTTTATTAGTCGATATAAAACTAAAACAAAACACGGGAGTGTACCTTGTTCTTGTGAACACTAATGTTATCCACAGCATACACAGAGACCACGAAGTTCTTAAGGAGAAAACTAGTTGCTAAAACAAAACACGTTGTGTACCTTGTTAGCTAGCTGACATTAACGTTACACATTGCACTCATATTACTCACCAACATCTTGTAAAGCCGGTCCCGCTGCTCTTACAGAACCGACTAACTCCCTTTTCGTACATGTACAGCTCTCAACGTGCCCAGACTTGTAGTGATTTTCACCTCGTTGTATACTTTTATTCTCATTCTGAAAGAAACAGGTGAAATTTGCTAACGTGACGGCCGTATTTATGTTGGTGACGCGTATTGTGCGAGACCAGAGACCTGTAGTTCACTCAGCGGTTTCACACACAAAAATGTGTAACTTCACAGTTTTACGACACATTTTTATTTTTTTGACTTGCAAAATGTTCTTTTAAATTGACAAACATCATATGTGTCATTCATGGCACAATTCAAACGGGATCAAAAGATAACCTTTCTCTCTCCATTGACTTCAATGTATACTTTTCCGCTCCCGGAAGGGGAGGGACTTCGCCTCTCTATACAGTGTGAGAAAAAGTTTTTAGAGAGTACTTGTCCATGGACAAGTGAGTTTGGCAATTTACTTGTCCGAATACATTTTTCACTTGTCCAGAATGGACAAAAATTGGGGCCACTGGAATCTTCTTCTTCGTCATCGTATTTTACACTTTCCCACGGTTTTTACAACACCGCTAACGTAAGTGAGCGGTAAGATGTTACTGCATCACATATAGGGTTGGGTATCGTTTGGATTTCAACGATTCCGGTTCTGCTTTTCGATTCCGGTTATTTTCGGTTCTCGATTCCGGTTCTTTGAGAGGGTAAAAATAAGTCCCATGACAAACTGGGAGAAAAATATATTTATGAAAACATTAAGTCAAATCTGTATTCCTATTTACAAATCACTTCATACTGTTTAATTTCTTACGGTTATTGAATACAATTATATAAAAATAATCTCTGCATTGTTTAGTTAGTTCTAAGTGGTGCAGTTTAAGAATGTACAATTGGCCCAGTGTCCTCTGATATAACACTGCAACCTGCCTGTGAGACAGAGTCCAACCACACATGTCCAACACATAGGCCTAATAATAATAATAATAATAATAATAATAATAATACATTATTATTATCTCAAAAAGAGAGATGCTAACAAATAATCTAGGAAGTTTAACCACTTGGATTAAACCGGAGGTGACAAGTCTCAGTGTCATCCTGGACTCAGATTTGAATTTCAACGCCCATTTAAACAAAGTGACCAAAATAGCTTTCTTTCATCTCAGAAACATAGCGAAGTTAAGACCATTCATAAATCAAAATGATGCAGAGAAGCTAATTCATGCTTTTATATCTAGCCGACTAGACACTGCAATGCACTATTCACTGGTCTCCCCAAGAAAGCTAGACTCCAGCTCATTCAAAACTCTGCAGCTAGACTACTAACGAATACCAAAAGGAGGGAACACGTTAGTCCTGTTTTAGCTACTCTACACTGGCTTCCTGTAACTTTTATAATTGATTTTAAGGTGCTTCTCCTCATATACAAAGCTCTAAATGGACAAGGACCCAGCGACATTGCTGACTCTCTAATAAACTACACACCCACCAGAACACTGCGATCATCAGATGCAGGTCTATTAGAGGTCACCAGAAAGAGTCATAAGAAGATCGGTGATGCAGCCTTTGTAAACCACGTTACCCAACAATATTAGGGAAGCCAATACATTAGGCATTTTTAAAAGGCAGCTTAAAACCTATCTCTTTACCAAAGCATTTTTACACTATTATACTGCTCTATTCTCTGTGATTGACATTGCACTATTTCACTATGTTTTATTCCCCATGTTTTTATTTTTAATTATTTTATCCCACTTTATGCTTTGCTCTTGCTGCTTGTTTTACACTGATTTTATGTCTTGTTTTTTACTGATGTAAAGCACTGTGAACTGCAATCCCTTGCATGAAAGGTGCTATACAAATAAAGTTATTATTATTATTATTATATTTATAGCCTATAGGCCTAGCGCTTTTCTACAACTCAAAGACGCTTGCACATGTCCTGCAATACACCTGCTGCAGCTGCCCAGCTGCTCACTGTTTGTAAAAGTAAATAAATAGTATTTTCATTTCAATAATGTACTTTCTATACCCTGCTTCATAAACAATACTAACATGACATCCCTGTGCTCCTCCGAGTCTGGGGGTCCGGGGATGTGAGGACAGCGTGAGGACACAGACAGGGAGGCTGCTTTACTTCATAAAGGAAATGGCGGTCAATATTAACGACACAGGAGCTAAAACGCTTAATAACCTTCATTATGTGTTAGAGAAAGGATATAAGAAAGTTTGACAAAGATGAGGCTGTTAAACGGGCAGCGGATCCGCTGTGTGTAGAAAGAGAGAGAGAGATAGACGCTGAGCTGCACCGTGCAGCGATCAGCTGACACGGAGCATAGAGAGAGAGCGCTGCGGTCCGCGGGGCTCGGCCTCGCCTCCTGTCCTCACTACTCTTAATCCCGGGACCGGACAATTGTTATTTTTTCCTTCCTACTCGGAACCGAGTTTTGCTTCCCAACCCTGCCACTGTGCTACACTTCCCGCCCCGCCCCGTCTAACTGTACAGAAAGCGGCGAGATGCATTTCCTTAGGAATCGACAAGCAGAACCGAAACTAACATTTCTAAACGAACAATGGCGGACACGGACAATTTGCGAATGAGTTCTGCCTTTTGTAAACTGAATTTATCAATAATTTGTCAATAAAACGTCACTTGTCCACCGGACAAGTCAATTGAAAGATCTACTTGTCCGATATTATAAATAACACGTCCCGGATGGTGGGACGTGTACTTTTTCGCACACTGTCTATAGTCCAAAATGGAAATTACTTTTGGTGCCTATTCCCCAATACAGACTGAACCTTACCAACAAAATGTGTGTTTTTTTGGTACATTGTTGATGACTTATGAGCATTTCTATCTAAGCCCCGCCTTTTCGCGAACACGTTTAGAGTAATGACGGCCACATTTATCGACTGAACATGCTCATTCCCACGATAATGTGTCTGACCCTCCAGCGATACTGTATACTGAGTTTGGTGTTGAAAAACAAAAATTTGAAATGTAAGTGAATATTTAACTGTTAATTAAATATGCTAATTAAAAAAATAAAAGTAGGCGGAGCTTAGGGGTTCAAGGAGATTATATGTAGAGCAGGTCCACCCGAGTAAGTGTGAAAGATGTCAGGTCATTTGGAGTTACGGTGCGACTTTGTACATCTTTCCAAAAATGGAAATGGCCATAGGTGGCGCTAGAGAACATGTTGGACAATTTGAACACATTGAGTCCAGAATATTGTAGTTTTCACAGATTCTAGAATCTGTGCAAAATTATACAACTTTTGAAGCATCCTAAAGACCTAAAAAACAGGAAACGCCAGCAGAAAAAGAATAATACCACCAATAACAATAGGTTCCTCGCACTTCGTGCTAGGACGCCGTTGGGTCCTCGCACTTCGTGCTAGGACGCCGTTGGGTCCTAGCACTCCGTGCTCGGGCCCTAATAATCTGTGCATTTTATCCATTAATTTCCCAACATTGTGGTAAAAAAAACACACGTTTAATCCATGTTGGTGTACTACAACTACAAAAAGCATCGGTTTGTTTTCTCATCAGGAAATGCAGCTCAAACAAACGATTTTTAATCATCATCCTCACGATCATTTAAAGCAGGGGTGGGGAATCTCCGGCCCCCGGGCCGTATACGGCCCACGAGACAATTTGGTACGGCCCTCGAGGTAATTTATAAACACACGCAAAAAAAAAAAAAAAATCTAGAAATCTAGACCGCAAAAAAATTAAACAAGCGAGTGCCTGTTTTTCCTGGCCACGGTCAGGGTCCGTGAACACAACACGAGCCTAACGTGTCATCACGTGGTATATGTCTCGTCTGACAGGGGTTTAGCACTGACGGAGAGCACCAGAACGTGGCTCGGCACTTCAGATAAGGAGCCGTACACATGCCGCAGTTTTTGCGTGGCTGTGTCTTTAGTTGAAAGCCCAGTGGCGATCTGTTCATCTGTCATACTGATCATACAGTCAATAACTTTGTTGTTATTAGCATCTGGTTAGCTAGCTATGCTAACGAATATAAGAAGCTTTTTCTCCAACCAGTGAGGTAAAGGCACATCTTTATATGATCATTATAGTTATAAAAAAATAAGAGAATAAAGTAAACAGGTATAAAATACTATATGACAGTAAAAAAAAGTTGTTATTAATAAACAAGAATACAGTTTGAAAGGGGAGTGATTTGTAAAATATCCATAAATAAAAAGTAAATATGCTTACAGTTCTGTTTCATATGGGTGCTGAGAGAGGTATCCATAGATCTCTTAATGTTGCTCTCAAAGTGCACCAGATTGATGCTTTTAACTTCAACATTTAAAAAAAAATCTTCCCGGGAGGAGGTTAGGTTCCCCCCCCCCCACTTAAATCATGTCCACATGGATAGGAAACTAAATACATTTGCACATCTTTCTGTTTTGGTGGTAATGCCACAACCGTGCACGTGCATGCATACGTGAGTCATGGTAAAATATCTGGATTAAGAGGTTGCTTTGCACAGCATGAAAGAAAGAAGAAATAAATGGGCTGTGATTTTAGTATTTTTAAGCAGAGGTCAATAATTTGTACGGCCCTCGGAGGATGTTGAAAAAATTTAAATGGCCCTTGAGAGGAAAAAGGTTCCCCACCCCTGATTTAAAGTATCATATGTTCGCCGCATTGACATGAAAGCACTAATAAATGTAGTTTCATCCACTTGAGTTTACAACTACAAAAATAATCGATTTGTTTTTATATCACATCCGACGGGAGGAAATTCAGCAGCTCTCACTACCGATTTTTAATCCTAATTTAATTCTCATCTTCACCACGATCATCTATGTTTATGTCGCCGTATTGACATGAAAGCACTGACGAATATGAATATACTGTAGTCAACCTCATTAAAACGTTATTAACGTGCCTAAACTCAGTAATTCACCATTTCTACGCATGACAACACACTTTGTCCGTGTTTGGCTCTCTCGCCGCACAGTGAAGCGTTCCCGCATTGACGTCACTTCCAGCTTCCCCCAAAACTTCAAAATGAGTCGAAGGAATTTCCCCGCGATGTTCGAAATTATTGATATTTATCGGAACGGTATCGCACCTTCTTTTTTAAACTGACGGTTCGAGATGACTAGTAGCCCAATATTTCAATGCACAACAGTTGTTGGATCCGAACCGTGACGTCCGAACCGTGACGTCCGAACCGTGACGGTACGAATACGGATACCGTTACACCCCTACCTAGTACCCAGTATTCCGGATTCTACATCATAATTCTTCATCATTGTAACATGTAGCTGTGCGTTTGTGCTTTCAGCATTCAGGAGGATATCAGAGACGAGTAAGCAGGAGAGATGCCTTCGCTGCCATGCATCAGGACTGAGTGAGCCGAAAAGGGCTTCTGCACTCTTGCATATATAGGTGTGGGAGGAGCTTATTTGTCTGAGTTTGTGAAGCTCCCGTATGTTCCCGTAAGCAGGTAAGTTGCCATGTATTTTCTTAATCCTACATTGGACCTTTGTAACCCCAATAACATGTTCATTCCAAATTGTTATGTTGTCCTCAGTTATTTACAATTCACGTGTTCTCTTAATTAATTTCAAGTGGGCTGCCATTTTAGTTTTAAGGCATGAGGAGGAGTAAGCACGTGGGCGTCCATTTTAGGTTACGACCTGGAAAGGGTTTGACGGTTAGGATTCTAATTATAATGAGGGGGAGAGAGTATCAGGCAGTGAATTATAAGGGGCCACCAGAGAGAGCGAACCTGCCACAGAAATGAGAACATGGGGCACTCGCTGAGTCAGGGAGGAAAGGGTTTGAATCCTGCTGCCAAGACGGCTACAGGACTGAATGCACTGGCCATCCTTGCTCTCCACCGAGGCAGATCCAACTCCCACCTTAGACCCCAAGAAAAATGAAATGACGTTGAGTGATAGCCATCATAGTAGTGTTTTCACTATCACTCACATATAACAATTCTAATCCACATCTTCAGTCGTAATCCCAGGAGTCTAATTGTTTCGGCTTATTATAACTAAACAATCTCCCCCAGGACAGCCTTGCAAGGTGATCAAATCCAAGCAGTGTGTATTATAGGAACATGTAGCTGTGCGTGTGCGTGTTCAGCATTCAGGAGGATCTGCAGCTCTACGCGTGAGCACGAGAGATGCATTCGCTGCATCAGGACAGAGTGAGCCGGAAAGGGCTTCCACACGCTGTTTATATAGAGGTGTGGGAGGGGCTTATTTCCCATGTAACTTTCGTGAAGCCTCCGTATGTCACGGTGAGTATCCATAGTTTTTTATTAATCCTGTTTTTGACCTTTGTGACCCCAATAAAATGTTCATTCCAAATTGTTATGTTGTCTCTGTATTTATTTACAATTCACGTGTTCTCTAAAGTGGGCCACCATTTAATTATTTCAGGCGTGAAGAGGAGTAAGGGGCGATCGGAGAGAGCCAACCTACCCCAGAAATGAGAACATGGGGCACCGGCTGCGTTAGGGAATAAGAGGCTTGGATCCTACTGCCGGGGACCAGCTGCAATATGTGAGTGATGGTAAAAACACTACTATGATAGCTATCACTCAACGTAATTAAATTTTTCTTGGGGCCTAAGGTGAGCGTTGGCCTGCCTCGGTGGTGAACAAGGATGGCCCGAGCACTCGATCTTACTTTCAGTCGTACATACAATACAACATGCCATATTGTATACACATCAGTTCAGTCAGACAACTCACGTGTTTCTTTAACATGTTTATTAGAAGCAGCATAACGTTGAGTTTGGCGTCTAGGCTCGGGCCTCATCACTCCACTGATAGCACGATGAGTGATGATTAAATAACTAACCCCCCCCCCGAGCCTACAGGTGGAAGCTGGGGTGGTAGTGGGGCAGGCAAGCAGCAGCGACGTGCTACAGCAATAGCAGAAGAAGAGACCAGGGATGCGAGCAACGCCACCAATGTACCACCCAATGTTACTACAGGTAGAGGAAAGGAAACACAGAGCAGACTCACCAATTTTGTCTCCAGGCCCATTTGTCCATTAAGGCAGAGGACAGTGGATGAGGAGTTGGCAAGGATGATAGCTCTTGATTTTCAACCATTTTCAATTGTTGAAGATAAGCGGTTTAGAGGCTACACAAAGGCTTTAAATTCTACATATGCCTTGCCGAGCAGGAAAACCCTGTCTAATTCGATTATCCCTGAAATGTACATCAAGACTTGTGAGAAGATTAAGGAAAAGGTAGGAAGAGCCACAGCCGTATGCCTCACTACTGACTGCTGGACATGCCGTACAACCACCAGTTTCATGTCAGTTACATGTCATTTCGTGGATGAAATCCACAATCTGTCTGAAAAACTTTTAGGCATTGCCAGAGAGTGGGGCATCAGCGACGATGTAGTTGCTTGTGTCACTGACAATGCAGCCAACATGATCCTGGCAATCAGGGAAACCGGGTGGAAGCATTTAGCTTGCTTTGCTCACACCCTCGACTTAATTGTTAGGGGGGCCCTTAATTCAATCAAAACAGCGGTGGAAAAAGTAAAGGCCATTGTCGAACACTTTCACAGAAGCACAGTTGCAGCAGAAAAACTAAAAGGTCACTCGGCAACAGATGGGATTGCCGGAACTGTGCTTAAGCAAGATTGCCCAACCCGCTAGAATTCAACATTCTACATGTTGAAAAGATTTTATGAAATGCAGGAGGAAGTCATCACCACACTGGCTTTGGTCAATCCAGGTTTGCTAACCTTGTCTCCAGAAGAGTGGGAGGAAATTAAAGAGGCCTGTGATGTCCTAAAGCCATTTGAGAAAGTCACAGTTGAAGTTAGTTGTGAAAGGTAAGACATTTATATTGATGAAAGATTGTGATTTAGAAATTGTAGTAGGCCTAATTATTCAATTTTTTCATTATGAATTTGTTAATGATATTTATTTTGAAGCCACCCATTGACAACAAATCTAATAATTATCTTAGAGATCCCAGAAGAAATAATTACAAGGAATAACACTTGAGCAGAAATACTATACATGTTGTTAATAACAATAATAGTACTATTACAAATATTAAAAAGGAATATGTCTAATAGTTGCTATTGAACCTAAATGTTCTGTATATTTTATTCTTCCAGCTACGTGACGGCTTCAAAGGTTATACTCCTAGCAAGGGGCCTCCAAAGAACAACCTCCAATCTCCACATCCAAAAGTTGACGAGGCCTGTGAGGGAAATGGTTGAAGCCCTGAATGCAGATATGGCTTCAAGATTCCATAGAATGGAATTTCACAAGCTGCTTTCAGAGGCAACAGCTCTGGATCCCAGGTTTAAGAGAAGAGCTTTTACCGATGACCGTGCAGCAGATGAGGCCTTTCAGAGAATTTCCAACGCAGCAGGAAAGGTGAACGTCAATGAGCAGGCTGAGGAAGAGGAACACGAAGCTGAACAGGCAGGGAGTACCTCAAGGGAGAGCGCAGTGTGGGCCGAGTTTGATCAGCGTGTCTCTGGACAGCTTATCAACACGCGCAATTCAACTGCAGAGGCAATTATGGAGGTCCGTTCTTTCTTTGAAGAGGCTATGGTACCCCGGTTTTCTAACCCGCTTGTGTGGTGGAAAAATCGTGTGGTCTACCCAAGGCTGACACGGGTCATGATGACAAGGCTTTGCATTGTGGCCACATCCGTCCCTTCAGAGAGAGTCTTCAGCAAAACTGGGCAGATAACAGAAAGGCGCAATAGAATTGGCCCTTCAAAAGTGCGCCAACTGGCATCTCTTAATTCAACCCTGCAATAAGATTGCATTTTGCCATGGCATTTCTTAAAAATGCAGTTTAATATTTATAGTTAATTGTTGCACTTTTATTTGTTTGTAATTTTATATTTTCAAAATAATGTTGATAATGTTTGTATTTCTATATTTAGTTACCATTTATTTATATATTTTCTGATATGTATATTTGCTACTAAAGGCATATATATTGCCTATGAATCGGTTATTTTAAAATTGCATACATTTAGTTAATCTGGGCCAAATGGAGATCTATGCAATAGTTAATTATTGAATAATTATTTGTTCAGTTGTTAATTTATGTTTTAAATTTGATATTTTGTTTTGCAAAACTAATGTTGATGTTTGTATTTCTATATATAGGCCTCCGTTACATTTTCTGAAATATATTTGCACTGGGCTATGGTTATATTTATATAACTGCATGTATTGCCTATAAACCTGTTCTTTTGAAACAAATAAACAACAATCCAAAGAAAATGAAAGGTTTGTTCATGAAAAATAAATTGCATACTTTAGTACGTGCATGGGTTTGATACATCGTATAGTCAGGCACAAATGTATGAGATTTAACAATGGCCAATTATATTTCTTAAATAATATGTAGCCTATTTCCAGAGCATAATTCATGGGGCAACAAGCCAGGTGAGGTTGTTATGACCGGCTCGTAGGCCACAACGGAAAGATGAAAATATGTACACGAGTTTCCAAAAACCACGGCACATTTATTGCGGTTGTTCAGTATAAAGTACAAGATGGATGGACGAGGGGAGAGGATCGCCGTGTTACTCCTCCTGCGGCCGGCTTGGAGAGAGTCTCCGGGCAGCTGGGCTTAATAGCATCTCCTCGGCTCCGGCCAGATGTCCGCGATCGCGCTGATTGCTCTCTTCAGCTCCACCCCACCGTAAGACCTGTAACACACCTGCACACAGGCTCTGGGGCCGTCACAAGGTGTAAAATGTGTTTTTAATATCACAAATTGTACGCCAGCAAACTTCTTGTACGGACTTCGGCAGTAGTGAAGACTCACTGAACGAATGTTAGCAGCACTGCTACTTTTCTACCCCGTTTCCCTTTCAGCTCCACCCGTTCAAAATAGCGGCAAAGCTTCTGTTCATATTTTGACAGCCCAATTTCTTCATGACTCTCCGAGATCTCGTTCCGGGAAATTCTTCATTTTCATCTTCGAAACCTCCCCAACACGTCTTCTGTTGAAGAGGACCATCTTTGTCAGTGGTGTCCTTGTAAGCCTAGAATAGTTCTGCACTGTTGCCTGCTCCATTAGTGCTATGGTTGCTGATGTTGCCTGTTCATCAAGATGCTTGTGGAGTTTGGTGATGTCCTCAGTGAGTGGTAGATTGGTTGGTTTGTTGTATTGCGAATCACTAATGGTGCTCAATGCACAGTGTGATATGTACTCTGACCACTTTGCCTGATACAGCTTCTTGAATGCTTCCGATGATTTAATGAGATCCTCGTCTCCATGAGAGCATGGCAGTGGATAATGTCACTCACTTTTAACAGGGAGTGTCCGATTTTTAATGCAAGGCTTGGAATTTTGTAACTGTTTTGCTCCTTGTCAAATCCAGCTGTCACTTTTACTGCCTGAACTACATTCAGGAAATGTGGGGGTTGTATAGCTTCCTCTAAGGTTAGGATTGTAGATGTTTTGCGCATGGTCAGTAGGAATCTTCCAAGCTGACGGATTTTTTGACGGATATAGTCTTGTTTTGAAGGGTCATGACCATGTTTGCTGTAAAGGGACTCGGCAAACCGTAGAAGGCAAACGTCATTGCGAACTACCCTTGCAATTTCATCATCATGCATACGGCTTAGCATTTTTAGCACCCCATTCTCAACAGTGCTTGAACATGCTGACTTCATCACTGATGCTAGGCCAAGCACCCTTTTCCTGCCATGATGTTCATTGTCTTTTGGCTTAGAGGAGCACCTTTTCATATGTCTCCATAGCTCTGGTCGCAAAAACATTCCCTTACAATAGATACAGTATTCGTAATTTGAAAAATGAGTTTAAGGGAACAGAGACGAGGCATTTGAGTCCTGCAGGGTTTCCCCGTTAAACACATGTTGGCGACTGAAAGACATCCAGTGTTTGGTCTTTTCCTGAAGCATCCTTCACCTACAGTGTCTCAACTGGAAGAGGAGCGCTCGCTCTCTTTTCTTGATCACCCTCTCACGGAGAACACTTCACTGTCCCGCTTCATTTTAGGATTGATGTCACTTCAGTTTGACCATCTCTGTTATTAAGTTATGGAATACTAAATAAATAAGTAATTAGATAGCATACCTTACCGTTACTGCGCTCGTAAAGAATGATAAGAATAATGTGAATTGAACTGGTTTCATTAGTGAGTTTATTTAAGGTAATTAGTTAGAGACCCTATGTTATCAGAATGTCTGCACAGCAGTTACAATGGGCAAACTACATTAAAACAGAATTGTCCTCATTTGTTCTTTAATAGTTACTAACATTAGATATGGACCGCACAACTAAAAATGTGCATGAATAAAGAATTTAGCAGTGGACATAAAACTCAACTGAGTGTCACTTCACTTCTATATTAAGATGTAAAAAAAAAAGGGAGAAGGGGTCGGATTAAATAAGTGTAAACTTCTTCCGACCCCTTTTCGGACGTGTAATTAGCTAAAGCTTTGTTGTTTATTGATATCAGACAATGATACTACAGATTATTCAATCATTAATTAAATATTTCATTTTGTTATTGCATTCATTTGTATAGTACTGTATCATCTTTTGTTTCATTTGTATTTTCTTTGGTTTTACATGCTCCAAAAAAACAACTTGCAATGACAGTGTTGTGTTTTTATTAGGGCTGTCAAGTTAACGCGTTAATAACAAAAAAAAACGCGATTAACGCATGTGTATTTTTTGTCCACGGCCGTCCCGTTGTTTCAGAGAACATCAAGTTTAAAATACCATCTACAAGCAGATGCTGACAGCCCCGCTCCTGCCGCGCGCTTGCGGCAGACCACACTTCCACGCTCACCGACTGGCCATCGGGAGGACCGGGAGGGTGTGTGTATGTGTGGCAGAGTCCTGCACGGGTCTGATTTTCAAGACCGGCTCCCGGGACGTGCAATACCGAACCCGCCCCGCTACCCGTACATATTGCCAATTAGTTCCGCAAACCGACCCGACGGCACAAGATCTGCAACCTGACCCGAACCCGCATATATATGAGCAGTGAAATAATTTACAGAATTCACAGAGCACGATTAAAGGGGAATGGAGCTCCCGAGGGAGAGCGCTGCGCTGCCTTAAATACAAGCTGTAGGACTTTGAGGAGCTGTCCAGTAACACTTACTGAAAATAAACTATTCATTTGTTGCGTTTCCCCTAAATGTTCAGCTGGACGATGTATTCGAGCTGCTAACATCATGCAATTATGAACACACGCAGTTGCGTATTTGGCTCAAAAAGCGTTGGATGTTAATAATTACATAATAATAATAATCAAGTAGCCTAACCTGTGGCGTTTAAAGTGATAATTGTTGGCCATTTCATATGTGACATTTGGATAGTATATTTTAAAACGAAGGTAGCCTAATCCAGGAAATACAATGCCTAAATTATGCCGTTCACTCCATTTAATTATATTCATGTAGACACATTAATTAGATGGTCCTCCACCCCTCCCAAAAAACGTGACTTATTAAAAACGGAACGTTATCATATTGTTATGCAACAATCACGTGCATTTATTTGGCTTCATAATGTTAGTCATTATGGCTGACGATATAAAACAAATTGAAGCCAACTGAAACCAGTGCAATTGCAACAAGGCGGCCGCGGCCTATGTCTGACACTTTTAAACTGTTTAGAACAGTACTCCTCTTCACGCCTGAAATAATTAAATGGAGGCCCACTTTAGAGATCACTTTAGAGATCCTCGTGCCTTAAAACTAAAATGGCGGCCCACTTGAAATTAATTAAGAGAACACGTGAATTGTAAATAAATAAGGACAACATAACAATTTGGAATGAACATTTTATTGGGGTTACAAAGGTCCAACATAGGATTAAGAAAATACATGGCAACTTACCTGCTTACGGGAACATACGGGAGCTTCACGAAACTCAGACAAATAAGCTCCTCCCACACCTATATATATATACAAGAGTGCAGAAGCCCTTTTCGGCTCACTCAGTCCTGATGCATGGCAGCGAAGGCATCTCTCCTGCTTACTCATCTCTGATATCCGCTGCACGCGAACGAGAGCCTTCTCGCGCTGCGCTCTACTCCGCAACAAACAGCTGCAGAGTAGAGCGCGATGTTGTAGCGTTAATAAACGGAACAATCTAACAAAATTGCTTGTCAAAATACGAATATCACAGAACGATGTGAATGTATGTCTTACTGTTTTTAGTGGCCTGAGCGGGCAAGTGGAAAGTACGTTGTGCTGGCCCGGGTGTCTAAATAGTGCCTCCGGGCCATTTATAATGTCGAGCCCTGCCTGGTTACATCTTTGCATCGGCTTAACTGCTCTTCCTTGGCCCCGAATGGGTTCAAGAACAGGGACCTGTTCTCGTTGAAATACATGATCTATGGAAGTGCAAAGACATTATTAAAGTGTTGAGTGTTAAATAAATAAAAATGTCTTGACCATTAACATTTTAGATTACTTACAATGAGGGTCCAGTGTGCCCCGTCACAGACAGCTCCGGCTGCCACCTCATGTTTTGACAAGTCCAACTGAAAAATATTTGTACATACATCAGTACATACATATGTTCAAATAAACACTTATTTCTAGTACTCTACTCACCTTTCTTAAGCTTCCCTTGTGGGTTCCTTGCCAGAGGGAAGTCATTAGGTAGGAGTCCACAATGAAGACCCCAGCTTTGGCCCCAACCCACGATCGATAGGCATTCACAATCTATGAATACACCAGTATCTTTTTAACCCATTTTCAGAATGATCAGTTTGCCTACTTACATTTTTCATATACAGTAGGCTTACCTCTCCCTCCAACTCCATTCCCGGGGCAAGTCCAAAAGGTTTTCACTGTAGACCTTGTATGGGCCATACTTGGCCCACAGCGTCTCCTTCCTCCTCCCTGCCCATATGTCTCGGATTACTGTAAAAAAACATGTTGGTTATTAATGAAATGCATACTTTGTGGTGTACTTTGTGTCAGTTTACTTACAAGTCTCTACATCAGAGGATGCTCCTCGTGCCTGGCAGTCTGTTGTGGAGGTGGAGGTGGAGGGCAGTGGACCAGCCAGAGGAGAAGGATCCAACACTTTTTTAAATTTAGCAGGGATCCTCTCCTCTGGCTGGACATAGTGTTTCAAATTATCAATGTTCACTCTCATTGTCTTCTTTCCTGTAGCAAGGTCCGCTACCTTCCCCTCAATGTTTAGGATCCAATAGTCTCAACATGTCTGCCTCTAACTTTCCTCCTTTCCTCTGTTCCGACCTTTTGTTGCGTTTTAAAACCAAATCCCCCACTTGAAAATGGTCCACCTTCTTTCCTCTTGCGGATCTTATCCTGGCTTTTTGCTATGTTACTTTTCACCTCCGCGAAAACTGCCTCCTGTTTTTTGAGTCCCTCGAAGACTTCCTCCATTTGCACCAAGCTGCTGACTTTCTCTTCCGTTATCTGCCACAGAAAAGCGTTGGAATGTTGAGAAAACATAGATGTTTGAAATACTATGAATAATTAAAAAGGATGAGGACATTATCAGATCTTACTTCGTACTTCTCGGGCACCTCTGACGGGCACCTCGCCTCCCTCCCAAACATCAGAAAATAAGGGCTGAACTTTGTGGTCAGCTGGGTTTTCGTTCTCAGAGCAAACATCTAAATTTATAGTCACCTATTTCCTGCTACTGCTCTGTATGTTTATTATGTTTATTATTACCTTTTGTTTTGTTACTTCTCATTGTGAAGCGTCCTTGGGTTTCGTGAAAGGCGCTATATAAATTTAAATTATTATTATTATTATCGTCCCTTGGAGGAGTCGGTCCCACCGTTTGGGCTGACCCTCCACCAGTTTGTTCAGGGACCTACATTCAGGTAAAGTACAAACACAAGAAGGTCGAACAGACATTGGTTTCTAATATATGATTAAGCTGCGGACTTATTTACTCTTGTTGTATTTTTAGGTATCAATTCTGATTAGTTAATATAGGAACAGTAATGTTTGTTGTTCTATGAACAAATATACCTTTTGTATTGTGCCATTTAATGTTTCACCTGTGTCTTGTTGTGCTGATTAGTGTGTAGGTATTTAGGCTCTGTTTTCCCCTGTCTGTGTTGGCTGAGAGGTGGGTGAGATCCTTGTGGCTGGTGACTGTGTTCACCTGGGCAGCAATATTGAGGCTGTATCATGTACCACAGCGATGAATAAATGCCCACACCGGGTTATATTTGAATTCTCTGCCTCCTTGCTTGGTCGGGCCGCTCAACGGTCAGCTTCACACACCAGCCCATTTGTCTGTGGGTGTACGGCGAGCACAGGCTTCTTTTGATGCCAAGCCTCTCACAAAGGTTATAGTTGACCTTGAAGTGAACATTGGGACAAACAGGAAATAGTTAGCACAGTTACATAATGGGGAGTCATAATGCTTCAAAGTAGGACCTTATTGCAAAATTCCCCGCCTTGATCTGTTAGCAGTCTTTTGGGTGCACCGCATTTGTAAAATAAATCACGAATACACTTGGTCACCTCATCTGCTGTTTTATTTTTAAGTGGGTATGCCTCTGCCCATTTGATTGCCACCATCGGTTACTGTGAGTTTACCCACTAGGTCCATGCCAACCAGCTCCAGAGGCTCTGTTACCTGAGAAGAAAAACATACACATGCAGTACATTACTGTTGACATGTTTGAAAGCTGAAACTGTCTGCAAATGTTTCCTTGTACCTCAATAGGAGTGTACTCGACCTCTTTGATAAAGGCCCTCTTGGATTGGCTCTGGGGACACTGAAGAACCTGAACCAAAAAACACTATAAACTTTGATGTGTTGCACTGTTGTACCGTAATGTGTAATTTACCTCATCATTTTTAATTCACCCACTTGCGGATATCCTCCTCCATGCCAGGCCAATGATATCGTTGAATGATGGCCCGTCTTTTCCCTTCCAAAATGTCCACCAATGTGGCTATCATGGAATTCCTCAAAGAGATCGTTGGCTTCTTTGGCTGACACCACGACTTTGGCGAGGCGCTCTGCAAAAAATGTTTTCCTCCTGCATATGTGGTGCAGTTCCCCATCTGGTATTGAAATGTCATAATTATGCAGAGTGTTATCATAGCAGATGATGTTCTGAAGACCACATGTCTGACATTGATACCTATAATCCTGAAGGTCTCTGCTCTTCTCTTGATAATAAACCTCTGTGTTCTATTCAGGCCATCAGGATAAATGTGGTGGATCATAAAATCCATCAGTTGTTTAAAAACTTCTGAATCCATCCCCTCTATTCTCTCCCTCCAACACACACACACACACATTCCTGCATGCGCCCTGAAGTGAGGACCGGGTCAATTAACATGGGGAGTGAGGACCACCCTTTCTGCTATACTTGGAGAGAAGTTAATTCTGCATTTCAGCACTAGGTGGCCCCCTGAATTAAGTTAGCACCTCAGCTTATTTTTAAAAACAAAGGAAAAATACAACTTTTCAAGCCAGTTTGGTATCGAAGTGAGGACCTGGTTTTTGGGCGTTGTTGAGTTTTGATACATAATGGGGAACACCATAGAATACTAGTTAAACTAGCTTCTGTGTAAAGCTTGAAGTTATTCTTAGCTGCAATTTCATTTTTAAATAAGTAAAAAGGGTTTGAACAGTTTGAGATTCATAGAGAACATAATGCATACAATTAATGTTCAGTCCATCGATTAGTCTGCTGTACAAAAATACAGATAGCTTTTTATGATATATTTGCTGATATACCTACATGAAATAATCTAATGAATATCAGTATCAACAAAACAACTTCCAACAAAACTGCAATGAATGCCATATCTGGTACCAGTATTATATTTATTAATTTACGTGCAGGTTGGAGAAGTTTTATCTGCAGTTTGTGCACGAGTGCATGCTTTAATATTACACAACACAGCAAGAAGGCAACGGTACCTGCAGATAACACACGGAGACTGTACGAGTCCGTGGCGAAAGTGTTAGTTATGTGTCTCCTATTCAAACACGCGTTTAACCCTGTAAAGATCAATCACTACATGTAATCCGACTGTACGATGATTGTACAATGTGAAATGTGAACTTATTTTAAAGTTCAAAAAGGAAATAAACTACCTCTGGAGGCTTTGCAGACCATTAACATGTCAAACACAATACAGGATAGAGAACACCACAAAAAGAAGAATAAGTGCCCTTCGGAATAAGTATGATTAGAAATCGAGCATCTTTGACGCCGATTGCCGATTTAGTGTCACAATTCGGTTGTGAACATAGTTTTTCACGTCCTTCCAGGACCTTCTGTTTAAAGCACTCTCTTTTTCGATGCATTGAACGCAGTCATCCTTTCCTGGAACTCGCCGTTCATCCAAGAATCTTTGGAGATGATTTTGTATCGCAGTCCTTTCACCTGCAATCCAGGGCCGCTTGTTTTGAATTCTGGGTGCTATAGATAGACGAAAAGACAACAATTAAAAACTGTAATTCAATTAAACATGGGAATCAACAGAATATGCTTAGGCACAAATCTTTGACTCAATGGTGAATAAGAAGATTTTGTGATAAATGTGTGACCTTAACTCTTACGTATGTTTGTGATATTTTTGGAATGCCTTAAGTGACTCTGTATAATTTACATTACATTTACTTTTTTGAACTTGGACTCAGCGATTTACAGATTAGATTTCGGAGATCAAAGGCTAAGGTCACAGTGATTAAACAAAACACACTTTTTTTTAATGTAATTTACAATAACAATATTTATGCTAATTATGACCATTTCACAAACATTTCTTTGAGGATTGAATCATAAAGTGATGATGTTTATTATATTAGAATATAATATAATGTAAAATGCATTTTAATTACCACCGTCTTTCTCTCCCTCCTTATTTCTTCCTCTTGCATGCTTCTTCTTTTGGAGAGTTTTAGCCTGGCCTTTTCCTGGGCTCTGATCTATAACAGCAAAAGACAAATATTAGTTTATTTTGGTCAAAGAGACCTCAGGTACTATAAGGTTCATGTGTGTTCAACTGCTGACATTCAAATCCAACCACCAGGAGCTAACAGCTAATTGCTAATACAGAAGTAAAAATTGTGAGCAACAACACTAGTATATGAGAGGGAATTATTGTAGTAACCTAACAACCCTGCTGTATCGTGCAAAAAGTGCTGCTGAAATATGTTAAATGTTTGCTGATTGTATTTATAGAGCAATACAATAATTCAGGAGCACATATTAATATTGTTTTGTGTCTGTGTAAGTATACAGCTGTCCGGAAGTAAGTGGTCCTTTTACATTAAAATAACTGGAAGTGACAATAAGAGGTTAATCTTCGTCAGACAGAAAAATAAGCTTTAAAAGGTTAGGCTTTTGTGACTTTTTTAAACTTAGCCTTTTTTCTCTCTATTGCTTTCTTTTTCTGTGTGACCTTCTGTGGGACACTTTTGGCCTGGGCTCTGATCTGACAGGAGAGGACTCTCCTCCACCTTGTTGTTGAAAAAGCTCCTTATATACTTTAGCGCAGCTAGCTAGCACCAGATGCTAACAACACGTTAGCATGCGTATTAACAGCAGAAGATCTTTGTCGCAAGGGAGAAACCTACAAAACGGTATTAAACTAGCAAATTCTGAAACGAAAGTTGTACTCACCAAACACTTTAATGAAGGTCGCCTTGCAAGCGGGAACCTTCTCTGGGTGACTGTTGCACAAGAGATTGTACTTGACAGATACGTTCCGGTCTTTTTGTTTGTTTACGTCCTGAACTTTCGGATACAACGCTTCCTTTTCACTTGCGTGATGTCCAGGAGATGAAGTATAGCCCGGTCCTGCTCAACCTTGTTTGGTTTTTCATACAAATGGTTGAAGTTCATCATCAGGTCGTCCGGTGACAGCTTCTCGGCCTGACAGAAACCTTTCACAGCAGCTTTGTGTTGACATCCCACAGTCGGTATTAACGCGCCACCCGAGTGACGAACCATCTTTTGTTGTTGTTTTTTGTGGTTTTCTTTGTCCAGTTGATGTTTTCTACCCCCAGGTGTAGGTCTCACTGGCTCATCCAGGCCATCAAAAGGTGTTACAACAGTTTAAAGACATTTAAAGACTTATTTTGAAGACTGAATGAACATAAACAAACCTCGACTCAGAGCGCCGCCATGTTGGATTGCATAGAACGCTCACCGAATTCTGATTGGTAGAGAGGACATATCGCGTTTAGGGTCAAAATGGGTTCGGCGCTTATCGCGGTTTGGAAAGGAACTGCACCTTGCCATACATTTTAAACAAGGATATATAGCGATTTGGCATGAAACGTTGATAGGTTCAGTACACAGCAAAATGGCACGACAAACTCAATTGTTTTAAATTTGGCGTTTATAGCGTTTTGGAAAATAACTCATCATCTCTTCCTTTAAGTCTCTGATATTGGCTGTCTCTATGTCGATTGAGATCTTCCCAGACTGGAGAATTGTATTCCTGTCCTCAATGCATTGCAGTACTTTTAGCCAGACAGTGAGGAGGACAATAGCATTGAATGACATGAAGTAGGTCTTCAGCCCACGAGCATCTGATCTGGCCTCACTGGTGGAACTGCATGTCAGGAGTATGCTATCAAGGGCCTCTGACATCAGGTAGGTGTCTTGCTACAGGTTTAACAGCATTTAACAGCTCCAACATTTTCAGAGTGGCCTTTTATTGTGGCCAGCCTAAGGCACAGCTGTGCAATAATCATGCTGTCCAATCAGCATCTTGATATGCCACACCTGTGAGGTGGGATGGATTATCTCGGCAAAGGAGAAGTGCTCACTATCTCACATTTTTTCAGATTTTTGAACAATATTTGAGAGAAATGGTTATTTTGTGTATGTAGAAAATGTTTTAGATCTTTGAGTTCATCTCATGAAAAATGGGAGCAGAAATAATAGTGTTGCGTTTATATTTTTGTTCAGTGTATGAGCAGTGAAAGAATTTACAGAATTCACAGAGCACGATTAAAGGGGAATGGAGCTCCCGAGGGAGAGCGCTGCGCTGCCTTAAATACAAGCTGTAGGACTTTGAGGAGCTGTCCAGTAACACTTACTGAAAATAAACTATTCATTTGTTGCGTTTCCCCTAAATGTTCAGCTGGACGATGTATTCGAGCTGCTGACATCATGCAATTATGAACATTTGGCTCTAAAAGCGTTGGATGTTAACAATTACATAATAATAATCAAGTAGCCTAACCTGTGACGTTTAAAGTGATAATTGTTGGCCATTTCAGATGTGAAATTTGGATAGTATATTTTAAAACAAAGGTAGCCTAACCCAGGAAATACAATGCCTAAATTATGCCGTTCACTCCATTTAATTATATTCATGGCGACACATTAATTAGATGGTCCTCCGCCCCTCCCAAAAAACGTGACTTATTAAAAATGGAACGTTATCATATTGTTATACAACAATCACGTGCATTTATTTGGTTTCATAATGTTAGTCATTATGGCTGACGATATAAAACAAATTGAAGCCAACTGAAACCAGTGCAATTGCAACAAGGCGGCCGCGGCCTATGTCTGACACTTTTAAACAGTTTAGAACAGTACTCCTCTTCACGCCTGAAATAATTAAATGGAGGCCCACTTTAGAGAACACGTGAATATTAAATAAATACAGAGACAACATAACAATTTGGAATGAACATTTTATTGGGGTCACAAAGGTCAAAAACAGGATTAAGAAAAAACTATGGATACTCACCTGCTCACCGTGACATACGGAGGCTTCACGAAAGTTACATGGGAAATAAGCCCCTCCCACACCTCTATATAAACAGCGTGTGGAAGCCTTTTCTGGCTCACTCTGTCCTGATGCAGCGCAGCCAATGCATCTCTCGTGCTCACGCGTATAGCTGCATATCCTCCTGAATGCTGAACACGCACAGCTACATGTTCCTTTAATACACACTGCTTGGATTTGATCACCATGCAGGGCAGGACTGGAGAGCCATCGCTGCTGGGTTCCAGGAGCGCTGGAACTTTCCGAATTGCGTTCGTGGCATTGATGGGAAGCACGTGGTGATCCAGGCTCCGGCAAATTCTGGGTCCCTGTACTTCAACTATAAGTCCACCCACTCCTTGGTACTGCTGGCTGTCGTGGATGCCCAGTACCTCTTCAGGGTAGGGGACGCCCAGTACCTCTTCAGGGTAGTGGATGTTGGAGGTTTTGGAAGGAGCAGCGACGGTGGGAGCCTGCGGAATTCCGCTTTTGGAGAGGGCCTCCGAGATGGCAGTCTGCAGCTCCCACCTGACACCCTCATCCCAGGAGCAGAGCGGCTGGGCCTTCTTCCCCATGTGTTTGTTGGGGATGAGGCTTTTCCGCTGCTGGACAACCTGCTGCGTCCGTTCCCTGGACGTCACCTCACACGCGAAAAGAGGATGTTCAACTACCGCCTCAGCCGGGCCAGGTTGGTGGTTGAATGTGCGTTTGGCATCCTCTCATCCCAGTGGAGAATGTTCCGGCGTGTCATCATCACCAGCCCGGAGGTAGCAGAGTTGTGTGTGAAGGCCACCTGTGTGTTGCACAACTTCCTCCGCAGGAAGACGATAGGAAGGACATCACGCACACCTGTCGTCGCAGAGTCGAGTGATGAAGCTCCAACCCTGTGTGATGCACCGAGGATGGGCTCAAACAACGCCACACGCCGATCCATCCAACTGCGGGAGACCTTCTGCTCCTATCTGAATGAGGAGGGTGCAGTGTCATGGCAGCATAACGTGGTGTAGGTCCTATTTGAATGAGGAGGGTGTCGTGTCATGGCAGCATAACGTGGTGTAGGGTCACCATGGCTCCTCCAAACCAAAAGCTCTTTTAAGAGCTACCCATTTTCTTTAAAGAGCAAATATTCCAAATGAGCCATTTTAAAATCAAACATTCCTAATAAACATGTTTCTTGAATTGATATTATTATATTATGATATGACTAACAACCTTTCTTTCAGCCCTGTTTTTACTGATAAACCACTCATAACTTCAACAGGTTTTCACTGACCAATTACAAAAGAAAGCACATTATATATACCGACATACATGAAGCTTCTGGTATGTTGCAACTGACAAACCACATGAACAAGTGAAGACACAGTATAGCCATAACATACTTGAAATAATGTTTTATTTGGTAATGTTGTGAGTGAAGTATGTGTGATGAGTGTAAACAAATGTAATGTGGATCAGTACGTGTGAAAAACGTATTAAATTAGAAATGTTTCCTGGTCCACGTCAACAATTAACTGGTGTATCCCGAGGCGGACTCTTGCCCTCTGTCCTTTTGTCATCTGCCTCATGGTGGGCAAGAGGCTCTTAAAAAACTGCAAGTCCTCGTCCTCCTCCAGCATTGGTGGGGTTGGCTGGGCAATTGCTGGGTAATTGCTGACAGCAGACTTCTTTCGAACGGGGACATCTCCCTCCCCCTCCCCCGTGTTTTGCCCCGGACCTCAGCATTCTCCTCCCGGCTGACTGCTGCTGGCTGACTGGCTGGTGGACTGCCTGGCAGACTGGCTGTTGGACTGGCGGGCTGACTCACTATCTATCTGGCTCTCTTCCTCTGCCACCAGGGTGGATGGAGGCAGGGTCTGCCGGGGGACATTGCTGGACGTCTCACGGTCTACGATGAATGGGGTTAAAAACCCCATCACTGCCATGAAACGCCAGGGCCTGTACCCCCCTGCAGACCCGGCCCCGCTTCTTTTTGCCTCCTCCATATTCTTCTCCTTGCGGAACCTGTCCCTCAGACTCTTCCATCTCTTTTTGCACACAGCCTCTAATAAAATGAAATTAAATAATAAAGTTAATTTCTTGAATTTACTAAATTATTCCTCCATTAATGAATGCTATTGTTATGCTACATTCCATGCTGGCTAAATATACTGTCTATGCTTGATAGCTGTGCATGTATTATATGTTATGTTATATATTAAGGGTAATATTGGTATATTATACATTTATATATTATTGGTATATTAATATATTAAGATATAAGATTATATATTATGCTTATACTTATTTTATTATTATATGTTATGCTACATTGCTAGCTGTGCATTTAATGTTAAAACGAAGTAAACTGGATATAAACTCCCCAAACAGTTGAACACCTACCAGTTTCACCAACTGTCTCTGCCACCTCCCGCCATGCCTGGTTCCTCCGGTTTAGGTCCCGGTAGGTGAACAGAGTACAGTCATACAAGACTGGGACATTTGCCACGGCAATGATTAATTTTTCCTCCATTTTCTGACATATGGAAAATAGTCAAGACCTGCCGTATCAGCAGTGTTGGGAAAGTTCACTTTCTACATGAACTAGTTCAGTTCACAGTTCACACATTTTAAAATGAACTAGTTCAGTTCATAGTTCATAACTCAAAATGTTGAACTAAAGTTCATGGTTTCAAAAATGAACTAATTTATAGTTTATAGTTATTTTTTCAATATGTTGCTGCGAGCTATTATTTGTCTCCTGTACGATGTTAATGGGATTTGGGTGGTAGTGGATCTGTTTTGGCCACTCGCACATACCGTGAAAGGCTAGTCGTGTGCTTATTCTCAATGTGCCGTTTAAGGTTTGCTGTCGTCGATGTACGGACTTGCTTTTTCAAACCGGGCGGACACAGTTTACAGGCAAACGTTAGATTTTTTCCGTCTGAGTCAGTACTGACTTTAACGTAAAACTCTTTTTACTCTTTTAAACGCCGACGCCGTAGAGTCTGACTCTGAGCGAGTGCTGCTGCAGCTGCTCTCGGCTTCGTCCATACTAATTCATTCATTCAATGCTCGCCGGTTCCGCGGTTCCACATTGTTTGTTGTGAGGAGTCTGATGACGTATATTTTAGTGCGACAGCCAGAGGTGACAGGCGCATACGCGTCACAGGCAGCTTGATGTTGCCAGATTGGGTGGTTTTCCGCATTATTTTGAAGCCTGTTTACGGTGTGTTTTAACTGGGTTTTCGGCTGAAAGGCATATGAAATCTGGCACACTTTTGAACGCCGTTATAATACAGTGCTGAGAATGAACGCACTTTTGAACGCCGTTATACAGCGCTGAGAATGAATGCGTTCTCAATTACGTTCATCTAGCGGAAATACAGTACGTTCAGTTCACGTTCGCCCAAAATATGAACGCGTTCATGAACGATCGTTCATTGAACGCGTTCAGGTACATCACTGCGTATCAGCATGCACACGGTTTGATTGGCTAGCGCTTGTACTGGCGGGAATTGCATAAACGGGATTTGATTGGCTGATGCCAAGCATCGAGCCTCAAAAGTTGAACATTGTTCAACTTTTGATGCCGATAGATGCTAGCGATGCTTGCAAAGCCATGCCATGCTCCCCACAATGCAGTTCGGCGAAGATTCAAAATCTTCTACGTCACCCCATTCAAATGAATGGGCGAAGCGTTGAAAGCATTTTTTGATGCCTGTAGTGTAGACGGGGCCTTACTCCAATTGCATGAAGCCTAACAAGGCTCTCTCGGATGAGGTTTGCTCTCTCGGTTCCAGTCCTGCTGTTTATGAGGAAGTAAGCAATGGGGATCTTCCAAGACTTGATTGCAACAACCATAAGGACCAATGCTTGGGTTGCAATCACATTTTCAATTTCTCCAGAGCCAATGTCAACATACCCATGAATTTGGTCCCCCCCAAACTCAGCTTGCTTATGGATGTACATTTCTTCCATCATTAATGAGCAAACTGTGTCTTTCTCTCCTTTCAGCAACATGACTTTTTAAAGCTGTGACTGCAGTAAATCCAGGATCTGCCGAGATGCTACTGTACCATTTTCGAATGGTCTGAGGATGAGGCAAAGACAAGTGAAACGTCTCTCTGACAGTCATAGGCCTTTGGAGAGGAGAAGTGCAATGCGGTGGCAAATTGCTTCATGTTTTCAGAAAACACTGACTTCTTCTTTTTCTGTATTCTCTCAAAGACCTCTCGGGAACCTCATCAAGACCATCAAGAAGAGAGGCGCAGTCAGTTGAAATAAGGACTTTCTTCTCAAGTACTTTTACTCCACCTGCCAAGCAAGAAACTCGTGCCTTCAGTCTCCTTGTCTGCTGGGCCTTCAACCTCAGTTTTTTGCGAGCTGCGCACAGCTTAACCTCAACGTGGGAATGTTTCCTTTTCAGTGTTTTTGGAGACTCAGAAATAATGTAGCAGTGATCGCTCAGAGAGCCGCTAGCCAGCTGTGTTGTTATGGAGTTAGTGAACACAGGCGGAGTCTGTTGTCTGCTGCTACCCAAATCAACATCACAGACGTTCACTGTCAGCATGTCATTATGTTCGACATCTAGAGCAACACCGGCCTGCTCAGGTGTGTTCTCTCTCATCACCACATTGCTCTGAACAACACTGTGTTCACCACTGCCATGGTTTACATGTGCAACCTCCTCATTGATAATTACTAGGGCTGTCAAGTTAACGCGTTAATAACTAATTATTTTAACGCGATTAAAGCATGTGTATTTTTTGTCCTCGGCCGCCCCGTAGTTTCAGAGCGCATCGAGTTTAAAATACCATCTACAAGCTGACGGCCCGTCCACCCAGCGGCGTGCGTTGACGCTTCCCCATTCACTTTGAATGGGGTGACGTCACTTTTAGCCGAAATGCATCGTGGGAAGCGACGTGGAGCGTAGCTGGCGTGGCTCCCTGCAAAAGTTGAGCAATGTTCAACTTTTGACGCCTCGGTGAGGCGTCAGCCAATCGAATCATATGCCAGTACAAGCTCTAGCCAATCAAACCGCTGCTTGTGTGTCAGGGGCGGGAGATTCATGTGATTGGTCGAGTGTCAGACACGCCCGCCGGCAAGCGTCAACGCACGCCGCTGTGTGGACGGGCCGTGATGCTGACAGCCCCGCTCCTGCCGCCCGCTTGCAGCAGACCACACTTCCACGCTCACCGGCAGGCACCGACTGGCCATCGGGAGGACCGGGAGGGTGTGTGTATGTGTGGCCCGAGCGAGCAAGAGAGAGACCTTACGTGTATTGTTGTTGTTAGCATCTGGTGCTAGCTAGCTGCGCTAACGGATATAAGGAGCTGTTTAAATGAAAACAGAGGAGCGACATTTCGCCACAACTTGTTGTGACTCGACAGATATGTTAGGTTTAGTTATGTTTTTATTTTGAAAGTAATCTTTCCTGTCATTTCAGATCCCACAGTTCCTGTCTTGGTGTGTTTCCTGCCCGTGAGATTGCTTGGCCCTGCCCTGATTGTTTTCATCTGTGCCCATCCCCCTCACCTATATATAGCCCTGGTGTTCCTTTGTCAGTTCGTTATGTTTCATGTCGTGAGCACCCAGGCCTTTTGACTCCTGATACCTACCTTGGGATTTAGACCTTTTGTCAAGTGAGTTTTTGTGTTGCTGTACAACTTTGTTTTGGCTTTTTATCTACTTTCTATTTTTTGTGAAAGTACGATTTAGTTTGTGATTAAAGAACATTCTATTTTTGGACATCTGTCTCCGAATCCTGCTTTTGGGTCCTGCGTCCTGTATCTCGGTTCATAACACAACTGCGCCGAGCACTTGACTTGATGCAGGAAGCCAGACAGTGGGACATTGTATGAAAAGTCAGCACAACATGATTGCAGCGTCCAGGCAAGCATATGCCTTGAGTTGCACATAGCTCCAACGATCCATCACACACACACACACACACACACACACACACAATTTGTATTGTATTATTGTATGAGAGCGGTTCCAGGTTGTTGTGTTTAATATGCATGTGAATATTTGTCATTGTTCAAATGATAATAAACATTAGCATAAAGCATATTTGTCCACTCATATGTTGATGAGAGTATTAAAAACTTGAAAAATATTCCTCTAAGGTACATTTAGAACAGATCAAAAATGTGCGATTAATTTGCGATTAATCGCGATTAAATATTTTAATCGACTGACAGCCCTAATAATTACACTAGAAGTGCCACCTACCTTCCTATTGGTACTCACCAAGTCCCCTGGGCTGCTCTTCTTTGCCCTTGGAGAAAGAAAGGATGGTAGGCACAGCAGTGTCCTTCAGGTGTGTCCTTCCCTAATAGAATAACGAAAATAACAACAGCAACAAAATGACATTATTGCAGAGCAAGAAGTTGTTATTCACAAAGGAGCTTAATGACTTTAAGTTCTGTAGATGTTGAACTTTTTATTTGTGGTTTCAAATGAACAGTGTACTTCAAAGACAATAGAGGGCGATCATGTTAAATATGCAGATAATTCATAAAACAATTATTGTTGCAATTAATATAGTAAAACTAGAAAATGCATTTCCTGCAGACAATGCGTGCGAATGCTGAAAAAGCTGAATGTGTTATTAGCTGAATGGTAGCTGCTTTTAGCTAAACAAATGCAGAACAAGCTTAATATTTAAAAGAAAAGGTTTAAAAAAGGTATACACAACAACATGTATAGCCTTGATGTCCTGAAATAGCTGAATAATGTAATAGTTGAATGGGTTCTGCAGCTGAAAAGAGGCTGAAGGAGTTAAGTAGTAGTAAGTAGTAGTGAATGAATTTGTATTAAGATGAGAAAAGAAAGTCAAAAGGCTTGGGAAAGCAGCAGAATATTTTGACTGCAAACTTTTTAACTAACTTGATGGTGAATTATCTGTCGCCATGGCAACGGCATTTGATGACACCCCATAATACGCTTCGATGTGTTGATGGCTGCATCGTTACCAAACCTGTGAAGTTTTGGGCCATTTCAAGTATTTTCACTGAAGCTATGAGAAAACCGTGTTTCATGGTGAGCATTGTGTTGCCATGGCAACAGCATTTGAAGAAATCTCAACTGTCCTGTAAATGTCTTCATGGCTGGACTGTTAGCACACATGTGAAGTTTGAGCACTTTTTGAACATTTTCATAGGAGTTACACATTACCAGTGTTGTAGTCAAGTCACCAATTCTCGAGTCCAAGTCCGAGTCACCTAGGGAGAGTCGTAGTCGAGTCCGAGTCACCCAAGGAGTGTTCGAGTCCAAGTCTGAGTCACAAGTCTTCATGTATTAATCTTAGTGGATATATGTGTTGAAATGTAGCTCCTCTACATTGCTTTTATCCTGTCATGGTATACTAATGTGTCTATTCTATTGAACTGCTGTGAAGCGATTGTGGCTACAATTGTTGTATTAAAAAAAGGTACTATACAAATATAAAGCTTATTACTAATAATAATTATTATTATCATTATTATCATCAAGGTTGAGTCCAGTTCCAATATTGCCTCCAGTGCGTTCTGGCATCTTCAAAGAGCTGCTTTACAAATGAAAATGGTATACATTAAACACAAGGACGCGGATGTCATGGCCAAGAAAATGTGCGAGTGTGTCCATTTCATTGTCTTTCAGGTTGAGAACAGTTGAAAGTGTGGATATGTGCTTTGTTGACGACAGGGTTTCAGGATGCTTCACCCCACATTCCTTCGCCATCCGTCTGATTGCGTCAGATCCCCTTAAATGATTCTCTGTCTCGGGTCTGGAGAAGAAATAGGGATTTTCATCAGGAACACCAGCGGCATGACGATGTGCAACCAAGGCTTCCATCGATGACATCATGTCCGGCGTTAAGAGGATGGGTACTTTATTGTTTCTTTTCCCCCTTATTTCGATGCGTTGGAAATGCTTACAGAGCTTTTGCTCTAACTCTGAAAGTCCTCCTGCCAGATCTGAATGTACACCAGACGTGTCTCTAAGGGTGAATGCACTCAGATGCATTTTGGACACCTCACGCTCTCTTCTACGATTGAACAGCATTATTTGACAAAGGGTCAAATTGGCCAACTTTGCCCAGTTATTTTTATTTGGATCTTTGTCAAGGTGCAGTTTGTACTCTTCACTGCACGTGTCAAGGTACATGTGCATATTCTTAACGTCTTCTGTAAAAGGAAGGAGCTGAGGAGCATTCCATTGTGCCTCTTTAAGTGTCTGTAGGGCACGTGACGAAACACACACATTCCACTTCTTCTCATAAAGACTACGACTCCTCTCCAGGTTCCGGAGAAACGCCTCATTGTACGATTCTGCCATCTTGGCTTCACACTCCAGAATGTCTGCAATCTTCTTGAGACTATGACCAAGCTTTAGAGCTAAGGATGGAGTTTTGTAGGTGTGTTTGTAGGTTTTTTCTTGATCAAAGCCAGCAACATCATTTACTGCTTCGACCACAAAGTTAAAGTTGGAAGGTGCAAAGAAGTCCTCAACTCGTCTCAGTCGGCCATTTTTGCGTGATTGCCGAATCAATCTTCCGATTTCTCGCATTTTTTGTCTAATGTACTCATGTTTCGTCTTGTCATGTCCATGCTTTGAATACAAATGTTCCCCAAGTCTCAAGATACTTTTCTCCTGTCTGATGATGCCTGTGATTTCATCTTGATTCATAGCATTTACTAGCTCCCAAACCTTTCTGCTTACACCATCAGGGACGGGCTGTGCAAAGGCACAGATAGATTGTATTCGATTTACCTAAATCAGCCTCCACCTGAGCCGCAGCCTCCACCATCAGATGGTCGTCCTCGTCTTCTGAGGAAGCTGCAGACACAATTTAAATGTTCACTCTCACACATCACCTGACTGACAGTAACACTCCACTGACATGATACATACACAGGACCGCTGGCTTCCTCTTCCTCCGCTGTTTGGGGGAGATGTAGTGGAGGGGGAGACAGCTGGGGAGGTGGTGGCTGCTGATGCAGCTGAGGAGGCGACAGGCTGCTTCTCCTTGTCCCTTCTGTCGATATACTCCTTCAGCTGCGCCAGTTGGGACCCGGGCCTCCTGACAGACTGCTTCCTGAGCCACTTCCTGTACCTGACATTGAGATTGAGAGGCAACAGTTAGATTAATATCACATCAAGTGTTTCTACAGCTAGTGATGAAAGTCCCACATGGCCTTACGTGCTTGGCTCCTTCTCCACAGTCTCGTACATCTCCCTGTACGTCATGGCTGTGAAGGCCCACCAGCTAAAATCTTGTCAACTAATTTAATTGTGTCCAGATAAATCGGTTTGTCCAATTTAGAATAGTAATTAGTGTCCAATAATTGTCTATATCCCTCCCATAGGTACTGGTCCCGGTCTCTGACAACCACTACACTACCCTTATCGGCTGGCTTAATAATGAGATTATTGCTGAGTTCCTTCAGTGCTGCGGCCTCCTCTGGACTGAGGTTCGGTTGGAGCCGATGCATCTGGAAGCTGCTATCAAAATGGTTGATATCAGCCGCGATGAGAGTAGTGAGTTCCAACGGAAGTGTGACAGCGGGGGTAACCCAGTTCGATTTGGGAGTAAACGGAGGTGGGACAGAATCTTTTTTGTGTTGAAAATATGTAGCTAGTTTCAATCTCCTGTGGTACTGTTGCAAATCCCATCTGCCTTGCTCGATAATATTTGTGTTGCTGCCTTTAGTAGGGATGAAATTTAAACCTCTGTTTAATAGAGTGATCTGCGGGTGAGTCAATGTAGCGTGTTTGGCTAATATTAAAACATTTGTATTCCCCTCCTGTCCAGGCAGATTTGAGGGGACATTTAGTTTACCTGCTCACACCAGTGTTGAAGCATGCGTTTTGCGGTGGATTTAGTCCAATGGACATTATCCTTTTCGGTCACAAATGACACGCTTGGCAGCTTTGGAGTGTGCTTTTGATGCTGTGTGATGTAGTCATTTAAGTGGACCAAATGTTTTTGTTCCTCATGTAGTAGAGAGTGTGAGTAGTTAATTACAGGTATCCAGATTGCTGCCTGTGGAAACCTCAACTTAGCAGCTCGGACTGCTGCCTGCAGCTGTTTGACTTTATTTGATACAATGGAAGAAGTGGCCTTTTTGATAATGGCCTCGGCATGTCTGAAAGTAGCCCCCGGGTAACTGTCAATTTGCAGATCATTAATGGTGAATGGTGGGAGACGTGCTAAATTAGAGTCCCCCATTATTAGCCATTTTTTTCCAACACTCAAACTCCAGTCCTGTAATTGTTTGACTGTGTTGAGGTGTTTTTTAGGTCTGCGTGTTGGTATCATTGGCTCAGGTAGTGTGGGTCGTAACTGCTGCACTGTGTTAATTTGCAGTTGACTCTGGACTGCTGCGCCGATGCTGCGTGTCGCCACTGGGGACCGAGACAGGACGGGACAACTAGGCTGTTGAAGTGGCGTTGCTGGTACCAGAGTGTTCTCCAATTCCTCCAGCGACAGACCAAAGATAGAATCCTCTTCAGTGACCACACATGGGTTGAGAAACGTGAGCAGGAGGCTGAGGTGTCTTAATGAGTACACGCTTGTTCCTCGGTGTCAACCTCGGAAGCTGTCTCGTCCTCTGTGATTTAGGAGCAGGTGAGGTAAGTACCGTGCTGGGGGGAATGAGGTATTCTGTTTCAACCTCCACTATCGGTGGACAGTCCACCTTTGGGTCTGTCATAGTGGTAGTAGTGTTCAGTTATTGTGGGTGATGTGTGAGGTGCCGGGGTCTGTGAAGGGGACCCAATGTGTGCAGGTGGAGCATTTATTTGTGCCACAATTGTATTTGCAGAAGGACACAGCCGTGTGCCTTACACTCTGTTCGGTCAACAATCTCCGACGTTAACAGGACCGCAGTCTGTACCAGTGTTTCATCCTGTAAACGGCGTCCCAGGTTTCTCTTGGCCCAGGATGAAGCCACGTCCAGTGGAGAGTAGACAATGTATTTAATTTGGTTATCTGAGCCTCCATCTCATCTGTGTAGTGATCACGTAGGATCAACATGGTTGTAAAAGACCAATTTTTTGCATTTCCCTCATTCAGGGTCGGGGCGAGGAGACGCCAGCTTGATGGCGGTGGACAGGTGTTCGGTCATTCTGGCTATGTTAGGTGGAGGATCTTCTGCCGACACGTTTTTGAGATGATGGATAGTTTTAATGATGGTGTGGATGCAGTGTGCTTTCAGTAAAAAATCTGGATCCTCTGACCGTTGTTTTTTCTCATGATGACTGTTTCTGTATGTGGGGTACTTATTGTATTTGTACTGTGTGTTGAACTTTGTGTTGTTATGGTTCTCTTTGGTAGCCCTCACACTGTTATATCTGTCCTTCTCATTTTGGTTTTCAGTAGGAAACCGGGGTTAAAAAAAATGGTGGCTTATAGCCTGGCTCTTTGTAGCGTTGCCGTCTGTTCGTGGACCAGCCCTTGTGATCGATGCGTAGGACTGCTGTTGGTCATCAGAATGCTGGTTGTAAGAACGCTGGCGGTCATTAAACCTTTGGCCGTTAGAGAGCTGGCGGCCATTAGATCTCTGTCTGTTGTAATACTGGCGGTCATCTGGCTGGTAGTAGCGATTTCGGGAGTAATTCTCCTGTGGTCCATTGAAGCTGTGACGCTTATCCCGACCACAGTCCAATCTCCGTTATCATCGTAACTCATGACCAGAAATGTGTTGTGCCAGTAATATACTCTGATGGCTTGCCTTGAAAGCAAAGAAAAATCTTCTTTTTGGTATTTTTAAAGTGTTTTATGTTTTTTTTCTTCTTTTTTTTCCAGAAAATATTAATAATAAAAAAATAAAATGTAATCGTATTGGAATAAAACGTATTAACAAGCCTTAAACTCGCGACTTTGAGGGCCGGGGAAAAAGCAGAAGGGAGATGTCCGCCTTTGAGAATGGGTTGCTGTCAGCCATCGCTCCTGTTCTCTCCATGCCACTACCTCAACCTCGTCCAGTGGTGGAGGAGGACGAGGACGAGTTGTTTCTCCGGGGCCTCTTGCCTTCATTGCGAAGGATGTCCATGGCAAAGAAGATAAGGCTGACATTTGCCATTCATAAGGCATTTTTTGAAGCAGAGCAGGAGGAAGACTGATTCATCCTTTTTTTTGTTATTTACAGCCATACTGATCCACACTACATGTTTTACACTCATCACTGCACACACTTCACTCACAATATTACATATACATTATTATAAATAAAAGATATTTAAAGTATGTTATGGCTATACTGTGTCTTCACTTGTTCATGTCGTTTGTCAGTTGCAACATACGGAAGATACAGAAGTTTCATGTATGTCGATGTATAATGTGCTGTCTTCTGTATAATTGTTCATGTGAAAACCTGTTGAAATCACGAGTGGTTTATCAGTAAAAACAGGGCTGAAGGAAAAAGGTTGTTAGCAATGCATAATATCAGTTTAAGAAACATGTTTATTAGGAATGTTTGTTTTTAAAATGGCTCATTTGGAATATTTGCTTTTTAAAGAAAATATGGGTAGCTTTTGGTTTGGAGGCTCTTAAAAGAGCCGTGGTGACCCTACACCACGTTCTGCTGCCATGGCACTGCACGCTCCTCATTGAAATAGCTGCAGAAGGTGTCCCGCAGTTGGATGGATCTGCGCGTGGCGTTGTTGGAGCCTATCCTCGGTGCATCACGCAGGGTTGGGGTATCTGGAGCTTCATCCGTGGACTCTGCGATAGGTGTGCATGATGGCCTTCCTATTGTGTTCCTGCGGAGGAAGTTGTGCAACACACAGGTGGCCTTCACACACAACTCTGCTACCTCCGGGCTGGTGGTGATGACACGCCGGAACATTCTCCACTGGGATGAGAGGATGCCAAACGCACATTCAACCACCAACCTGGCCCGGCTGAGGCGGTAGTTGAACATCCTCTTTTCGCGTGTGAGGTGACGTCCAGGGAACGGACGCAGCAGGTTGTCCAGCAGCGGAAAAGCCTCATCTCCAACGAAGACATGGGGAAGAAGGCCGAGCCGCTCTGCTCCTGGGATGACGGTGGTAGCTGCAGACTGCCATCTCTGAGGCCCTCTCCAAAAGCGGAATTCCGCAGGCTCCCACCGTCGCTGCTCCTTCCAAATCCTCCAACATCCACTACCCTGAAGAGGTACTCACCATCCACGACAGCCAGCAGTACCAAGGAGTGGGTGGACTTATAGTTGAAGTACAGGGACCCAGACTTTGCCGGAGTCTGGATCACCACGTGCTTCCCATCGATGGCACCAACGCAATTCGGAAAGTTCCAGCGCTCCTGGAACCCAGCAGCGATGGCTCTCTAGTCCTCGGTCTGTGATACCGGCATGGTCTCCTCGACCAGCGCGGTCCAGATGGCACCCGCAACCTCCCTGACGATGACAGCCACTGTTGTATGCCCGACCCGATAGCTGAATGCTATTGTCCTGTATGAGTCACGTACCAGGTACCTGAGAAAAAATAATATGATTTAAAAAAAATAAAACAATTTCAGACCACAGACACACAGACCCCCCCCCCCACACACACACACGCAAATACTCACACACACACACACCCCACACACACAGACCCCCCCCCCCCAGACCACCCCCCAACACACAGACCACAGAGACACAGACCCCCCCCACACACACGCCATGTACACAGGGGAGCAATACTGTGTTTACCTAGCTATCTTAATTAATGTCATCCATCTGAACTAAATCACAGACTTCATTCTTCATTCATCCATGGCATGCATTATCTCTCTTTATATACAGAGTCAGGTTACAGAAGTAAAAATACACAAAACGTACCGTAGGCAGATGGCGAGTCGCTCGGCGGGTCCGATTGACAAACGCATATGGGTGTCTGCCTTTGAAATCAGTGGACCCACTTTCCCCAGCAACTCGTCGAACACGTCTTTGCTCATCCTGAAGTACTGCTGAAATAGTACACCATCCAGACGGAGCTCTTGGACCAGAACGTGCTATTCCCCCCGTTGCAGACGTTTTCTGAGTATCGGATGTACCCAACAGCGACGCACACTACATGGCCTCCTGCGAGACATTGCATACACTAAAGCCACCCTTGCTACTACACTTGCCCGTGCTACCCTTGCTACAAAACCGGCATCCATTTTGGCAATAGTGGAGAAGAACCGGGCTTTTCCTTTTTTGCTATGTCGGGGGCGGGAGATTCATGTGATTGGTTGTTGGTCACGTTGACTCCCCAAGCTTCAGACACGCCCACCACCAAGCGTCAACGCACGCCGCTGTGTGGACGGTCCGTTATTTTAAGTTTCGTTGCCTTGCTCCGCTCTGTGGGGAGGGGGGGGCTGGTGGACTACCTGAGAGATATACAGCAGGAGAACACGCCGTCCACCGCGGAGAATAAACAGAAGGGCAACCATGACAACCATGCTCTGGGGTCTTCTTCGCTGCTTTTGGTGTATTTTGTGGTGGCAGCAGCGCCACTTACAGGCCTGGCATATGTACTACAGCGGTCTAGTGTGAACGGACGCGTTAATTAATCTAATGCGTGTGAACGGAAGACTTTTTTGCGTTTGCGTATGCGTCTTCGTGGGGCCGGGGTCTAAGCCAAACTATATCCGGTCATAGAGATATGCTATTTTAAAGTAAGGTCAACCCATATCGACCCTAAATATAGTCTATATTAAGAACGAGAATAGTCTTAACATATGTATCGTTTTTTTGTAAATATTTTTTGTTTACATTGTAAAATACTTACCGTTGAAAACACCAACGTTTTGAGAGAAAAGAGTCAGATAATACTAATGCCTGAATTACAGAGGGAAAACACACGCGCACAGCTGCGTTTCATGGAGTTTCACAGCAAGGCTCACTGGAACCAGACCGTACCACTCCTTATCGTGAAACACATGAAAGGATGATGGATAATATTAATACCGTGACACGAGATGCAGGGTGTACCAAACACGACACTTAAATAATGTACCGTGATACACGATGAATGAGTGCGCCGAATAGGACACTCCCACAAGCTCTATAAAAGAGCCCTCTGCCTCTCTCTCCCGCTCAGTCCTCTCTGACGCTGCACTAAGCACAGACATAGCTGGGAAGATAACATTACAGGCAACATTAATATTACAAAGGGATTCCAAAGCAACGCTCACTGAAATATATTCATCTCTCCTTACCGTGAAGCCTACGGGGGGAATTTAAGAGAAAATATTAATTCCTGTAATTACAGAAGAAACAGAAATGTACATACTCTACTCTACTTAACATAAAACACGGAAGTATCAACAGTCAATTAGACCACGCCTACATCTCTATAAAGAGCAGGCTTCCTCCTCTCTCTCAAGCTCATCCCTGTCTCAGGCCTCTCAGGGCACTGACAGCAGCAGGGATGAAGAGCAACAAGCCACATTTAAACTTAAAAATATATGGTATCACATAACAACACATATCACCTTTCCGGATGGGAGGGACGTCTGGCTTGGGGGAGATACAACTCAGACGTGGGAATTATCCTCCTGCCAGATGTCATGACATCATATATTTAATTGAAAAAATACACACGGCATGGTTTGATCACCCTTGCATGGCCCACCTCGAGGAGAACGTCTAGTGACGGGTCGAAACGTTTGATGATTCGAGGAGCACTACTGACGATGTGTACACATTAAGGCAGGTTGTATGCCAAAACAACTATAACGGTTTATCAACCCCCAAACTTAAACTCCAAATCAGTACATGGATGGCCAGTGCATTACGTGTATCCAGATTATGTCTGGGTACCGGATTCTTTCATCCAACCTAACCCTAATATCAGAATGTTGTTACATGTATTCATATCATAAACGGCTTGGTATGTGTGAACTGTAGACTGCCCTCTTTCAACTAAGCAGCTTCCCACCTGACAAACACGGGCTGTCCTCTGAAAAGTCCACCTGGAGTGGTGATTTAGCAATTCCTTCTAAAGTGACAGATGGAATGAGTTGAAATCACAGACAAATATCTTTGTGAGGAAAAAGAGCATTTATTGAACATAAATAAAGGAACGGTAACAAATAAAGTTGAACTCTTTAAACACCACACAATAATATAACAAATAATAAACACTAAAAACACACCAACGAATACATTCAAATATATACAAAGTGACTCAACCCAGAACCCGCTAGTCCTGGTCTGGGTTAAAGAACCTCCTGAACAGAGTGTCCAAATTGGCTCCCGTTTGTCGGAGCGGCGCCTCTTCCTCAGTGCAGACTTTATTCTCTCCCCCAGGTAGGAAGGGAGAGATGTTGATCTGTTTGGCCTCCACCCGGGAAGCCAGATGCCCTTGGCCTCGCCGTCAATAGCAATTTTTTCAGAAACATCAAAGATGTTGTGACCGCTCCGCAGGACTTTGAAATATGATCTGTCCACGAACGGATCTTCTGCATGTTATTTATGAACAGCCGGCTAACCGGGGTTACAAAATAAAAACATCTATTTTATTTATTATTATTAATAACGTGTGCATAGACATTTTTCAGGGGCAGACTGGCCATCTGTAGAATGTCCTGGCAGCGAGGCTCCCCGGTTGACAATCCACTAACATCCTCCACAACCCACCCCCAAAAGAATGAAGTCACACTTTGAGTCGTTATAGGCTCACACAACTAAGAATCTTAAGTGTTTATGTATTCTTACCCTTTTGGCCGTCGTATGACACCATGTGTTCATGCATCAGGGAGATGCGCATTCAGACCCGGCGCCAGAACAAATCTAAAGGGAGGGCATATGATTTTCATGGGAGGGCACACAAAACCGTCATGTGCTGCGGCACAATATATATCAAACAGCAAGGCCTACAGCATTGCGTAAAGACCAAGCGGCAAACTCTGGGGAAGAGCCGGGAAGCCAATACGGAAGTGTCACACACTGCAGTTCATATATTGGCCGATAGGCGATGGCTGCAGAAAGGAGCAATTTCCATAGACCCCCATGTTAAAATGCCCAACTTTACAGCAGAAAAAAACATGTTTCTACCCCTGGCTCCATACATTTTATTATCGATATAGTTAGATTCCACCTTCATGATTATGGATCTGAGAGTGAATTGTTTTCTAACGCGACCCTTTTATTTATATTAGGTCTTAAAGTGTGTGCATAAATTAGGGCGTGGTCACGTTGAGTGACGGCTCTGTCAAGTGCCTGCCGCTGTTAGCTTCTTGTCTCTCTGCTAGCTGCTCCGTGAAGCTAGCTACAGGGACTCTGCCTGCTCAGCTGATCCAGGAAACACAACTTGTAGCCGGCCGTGGTTGTTTGTTCTTCATGCTTCTTCATTCTTCATGTATATATAAAGGTTAAAACGAAATAGACAAGTGTTAAGTGGGATAATACTGTTGAACAAACGGCTTCAGTTTGAGGTTGATAAAATAAGGTTACATCCTTGTAACTTAGAGATATTTTATTATGTAGGAGGAACTGTATGCATCGCTAAGGTTAATTTAAATTGGCTATGCTCAAGTATGTGAAATCAACCTCACAATAAGATGTGTGTATATTACAATTATTAATGTCATATTTCAAGATGATTACTTAGATATTACAATATGGTTGATTGAGCTGGAGTTCATTATCGAGCTTACACGTTAACGTCACAGTCATCTGAAGAACGAACCCAAACCTTGTTGTTTTTATTAATTGCATTACCAAATGGGTATCACATAAACAGTAAGCATTGGTAACACAACTTCCAAAGTTACAGTAAAATAAAAAGGACCCTGACTCGGACAATACACAATCCAACATGTCCAACAGAAGAGAATCAGTTATATTGTTTGTACACATGGTACTTTACATATATATCTGTTTGTTTAAGGTGTCCAGGTGATGCAGACAGGCTGGACCAGAGAGTGAGAGACAGAGCTGGACTCCTCACAGCAGTGAACTTCAGCACAGGTACAAAGACTCTTTTTTTCTTACTGTACAAAGAATCAAGAAAGATATTGGTTTAAATGAATGAAGTATTGACTTGAATACACTGATATACATTCCAATAAACAATACTAAATACTAGATCACCTACAGTACACATCAGTTAAGTTGAGGGGTTTTTCCATGCAAAAAGTTACATTTAGATGTTAACAAGCAATATGACTTTGTCAGCTTTCTAATGTAATGTATTGAAGTCAAAGATTTATCTCTCAATATTGTCTGAAAAAACGTGGTAAAAGTGATTATTTCAGTGAGACAACAAGCTTCTACAGTTGCACTACGTTTTGATAACAGTTAAATATTATTTTGATAATAACCATTCATAATCTGATTGTCTTTGTAGCTCATTGTTTAAATAAAAAAAAAACATTACAATTACAAAATAATGATATCGACAGCCCCTAAACACACAAACACACCACTTTCATAAATAACACGCTTGTTCTGCAATAATATGTTTTATGTTTCCTGTCATTTTTGTTAGGAAAGGACATGCCTGAAAGACACGACATCTTCTCCCTCTCTGAGGGTCAAGAAGAGGATCATTAAAAGCTGATGCTATGACCAGTACAGGACATTCACTATAAACAACTTTTATTGTAAAAACAGTCAGCTGATCGAATGCACCCATTTCCACATCTACACTCCATCAGCTGATTATTTCTATTTGCCTCACTTTATGAGCTTCACATCACTTGTGCCTTGTACCGCAGAGTTTGCAACGTCACAAATAAATGGGGCCAATCTTCAGTCAATGTGAATGTGTAATCTAACATGTTCAGTAAGAATAATGGACAAAAGGAGACCAAATACAATTTATTGAAATGTGAACCAAAAATTAATCAAATGTTTTAAATAAAAAGCACATATGGACAGAAGGTGTAAACCTATTAAATGTATAAGTAAACACATTTAGTCAAATAAAGTGACAGACTAGGCCTGTGCAGTTGGTATCAGCTTTGCCCAGCATGGGCTCCTCCATCAGCCCTGGTCCTTCTCGCAGAGGAAAGACCCTCAGTCCTCTCCACACCAACAGACAGGATGTCCATCACACGGAGGTTTCTCCCTGAAGTCTCTGCTGCTCTCTGGACACCAGGCTGTCTTAATCCGTCCATCACACGGAGGTTTCTCCCTGAAGTCTCTGCAGCCCTCTGGACACCACGCTGTCTCAATCCGTCCACACTGAATATGAGAGGGGGAAAATGAAAATAATAAATGCTTTAGACAATAAGAAACATAAAGTTGACTGTTGAGTTGCTCAGTTTTTTTAGATTGTCAATACTATTACTGTATAACTAATATCTCAGGTTAAGAGGCACATTCAAATAAAGATTGGTCTTTAAATACATTTTGTCTTTTGAATTGTTTGTCTAAAGTCAAGGATCTAGAACTGGTACTTATTTTTAATGATACAGTCTGGTTATTATGCTGTTGGCCTCACAGGTAAGAGCACTAACTAGCTACCATCACATGTACCTTAGCTTGACTTAAATGTATTAAACGTATGGTTAAGTGATATCAAAATATAAATAACTAATGTCATGCAAACATATTAATATTTGCTTGATTCCAGAGTTGAATTTAGCACAATTGCATACAAACGTTAAGGGGTTTTAAGATTCTGAAGTATTATGCTAAAAACTCAATAACTTAGATTATTATTTATAGTTTCATGGACGCTTACCTTAGAAACGTAAAATGCGACGGCAGTGTGCAGATGGGGAGCATGTTAGCTTAGCTTGGTAGCTTCAGCTAGCTCTGGAACTTCCAGCTCTGTGGCAGCAGGTCCCGCCTCGGCGCCCTTATTTGGAGCAGGCTGGAGAAGGCGGGAGTTGAACTCTGACGTCACTGTTGAGCCGTTAGTGGCCGACTCCGCCTACTAAGGGCTTCACGGCAACTCTGCAGAATCCTATGGGTGACGTCACGGACCCTACGTCCATTTATATATACAGCCTATGGTAAAGACGCACATGTATCACAAATACATGCACCAATAAAGGGCTCGCTCTCCCACCCAGAGGACAGGCTGCTTCACAGCACTATGTAACCCAGGAAAGCAGCTTGAATCCTGGGTACGTCAGTGTTAAAAGTGCCTTAAACTGTTTTAATTCAAATGTGCATTTCATATGGCACACAGGCAGAGATCCAGGGTGATTCACATGGCTTTCTTACCCAGGAATAAGTGTGTGAAAGGCGGGGAAAAGTGATGTGAATACAGGGTGAATCACAAGGATTGTATACCCATCAATTAGTGTTTGAAACATGGGACAAAGTGGTGTTAATGTTTTTTTATTTTTAACATTTTCATGATTTCAACAATTTACATTGCATAAACAGCCAAGGCTTCATGGCAGGCGTCTTAGTTGGACCTCACACCAGGGGAAAAGAGAAGTGTAGGCAGCCCTCGCATCCTCCGGCACTCCCATCTGGATTGCTCATCAGATGCAGCTCTACCACTCAGCTCCGATATGCGGGCTGCGGCAGAAGATGCCCAGAACATTTGGTGGATTTCAAACGCTTTCTGAATGCCCGGAACATTCGCATAGTATCGATCAGCAGTTGAGACATTATGACACATGTACTTTGAGAGCATTGACCGGCTTTCGGGACCTTGGTGGTGCTTAATCTGTAGAGACGAAGCCACATTAGTTTAGTTTCAACTCCCAAACAACAACAGAAAATAGTGTGTATTTCACTCACATTGTCAGCCAGGGAAGTGCGGAGAATAGTGGACGTTATGGGACTGCACAGGCCAATGTCTAGCCATGCTTTCTTCAAGTGCTCGTGCAGGTGATTGGAAGGGAAATCACCCGTTGTGCAAAGCAGATAGTTGTTCTGTCGACCAGGCAATCCTTGTTTTATATTCATCCAACGTTTGACCCAGCTAAACTCATTGGCAGTGAGCGCGAGCTGTGCTGCTCCGAATGTGATGGCAGTCTTGTGATTTTGAACCTGGATGACGTAGCCGTTAGCACACCCTCTTCTCTCCGCATCCAACACTTCATTATCCGTCATATTCTTGTATACGCCAGGGCGATGACCAAACAAGAGGCTCCAATGCAGGGTGAAATAGCCGTACAATAGATGCTGAGTTAAGGTGTTTGGCGCGCGGGACATGATTTCAAGCAATTGTGCTATTCTGTTTTCAGCGGCCGCCATGGAGATCTGCTCGGCTCGGAATACGATCAAGTTTGTCAGCTTTCATCTTAAACTGGTGAAGAGTAACAGTCTTTTTCATGACGGCTTTAATCTCTCATTATATGGACAATATCAGTCTGTCTTAATCTGCATCCTGGCGGTTTGGACTCGGAGAAATACCGAATGAAAATATTCACATGTTTCAGAAACATGAAAGATGTTGCGATCGCTCCGCATGACTTTGAAATGTGATCCGTCCACGAATGAATAGCCAGTCGGAGAGCCGGCTAGCATCACGAGACATGCATTCGAGAAAGCTTTTAATTCGTTTTACCTTGGACAAAACATGTTGCTTCTGTTTTGGACTGGGAGAAATGCCTGTACAGTGATGTCTGTACGATTGTAGGTAGGATTCTATGCTTTTTGGAAATGGTAGACATACATTTGCTCCATCCGTCACGGCAGCAGAGGCATTCAGTCTACTCGGCTGGAGCTCTTTTTTGAGTCTTGAAAGGAGGGTTTTCACTTCAATATTTAGCGTCTCTTTGAGCCATCAAGGCCACGTGTTGTAGTCTCACTGGTCTGCAGTCTTCATTGTCACACTCTGTATGTGGGTGGACGGACGGAGGGTGCCTGGGGCTTACGTTTGATCCGCCTTTATCCAACATTGTGACCATTGCAATGGTGGGTTTTCGTTCAGGTAACTCTCTCAGTAGCTGTAATGTCACATTATGCTTTAAAGAGCCTGTGACACGGTTTTCCCCCATCATCCAAACCCATACATTTGAGTACATATTGTCCCCTTGAAAACCGTTACTGAACTGATTTTGGATATTTGTACTTTGATAACCATTAATCTGCCCTTCAATGTTGACAATTTCCTGGATCTTCTCGGGGATTCTTCAAGTCCCGCCAAATGATGTGTGACGTCATTGCGGGCACAGCGCTCCAGCTGCACCGTTCAGGATCCCAGCATCTGCATGTAAACGCACGATGGTGCACACAGCAGCAAGCTCAGACAGCGATGACAGTTTAATTTTTAACGTGTCTGAGAGCTCATATGAGTATGAGGCTGAAGGATCGGAAAGTGATATTCATGATGACATTGGCTATATGCCCTACCGATTCGAACCATATGCCTTTGAATCGGGTGAAACGAACTCCGAGTCGGACAGTGGAGATGACAACCCGCCCGACACCTCTCGATCTACAACGCCTGAACAATGTGGAATGGTTTGTAAACTATTTTATTTACGGAGCCAATGGGGTTGGACTACCTATGTTGCAAATGTATTATCTTTTCAATTTCTGCACGTCTGTCCGTCCTGGGAGAGGGATCCCTCCTCTCTTGCTCTCCCTGAGGTTTCTCCCATGTTCCCTTTAAACTGTGGGTTTTCTTCAGAAGTTTTTCCTTGTACGATGTGAGGGTCTAAGGACAGAGGGTCTGAGGACAGAGGGTCTGAGGACAGAGGGTCTAAGGACAGAGGGTGTCGTATTGTCATACTGATATTCTGTACACACTGTGAAGACCACTGAGACATGTAACATTTGTGATATTGAGCTATAAATAAACATTGATTGATTGAATGGGGTGGTCTACAAATTGTGCATAATAATTATATTTCCCCTGCTAATCTATAGCTTCTGGAGTAAAATATATTCCATTAGGCAACAATTAATTGTTGGCTTCCTATTAATTAATGCATGTTAATAAAATAAAGATGTGGTAAATTACAAACAGCAAATATGTGATGAATCATGTTTACAATGATTTTTATCACACACACAATATAACACATTTTACAATTCATGCAGCATTTCTAAAAATACAACTTGTTTTCAAGGTGCACATGTGGATGCTGCAGAGCAGACGACCTGGAAACAGTACAGGAGTGTGTATGCTGCAGAGAGCTGGCAAAGGTCCAGGCACTCAATGGCAACCATGGGGGGTCCTGCATCACACAGCACCCTGGATTTGAGGCAGTCTGCCTAAATGAATATGTGCTGGACGTGGCCTATTCATACTACCAGCAGAACCATGGCCACCTCAACAAACCCCCACACGAGTATGTATAATCTGACAACAAATTAAACTTCTGATGTGCAAACACTATACACAGTTCATACCATATTGATGCAAGTAGGCGTACACTGATGACAATACCACTACAGATGTTAGCTTGCCCACTGAAACATTACTACTTCAAGTGGTAACAGACATCTTTCACTGTCACTTTTGTGAGCATTTGCCATAGTACTTATTATATTTGCCACATGTTACGTTCCCTACTGGACTAGGGGAACCAAAGAGAAGTAACAAAACACAAAAACAACCGGGCAAGAGAAAAAGGAGAGGAAACCGGTTTGTGAAGCCACAAGATGGACTTTTAATTAAACAAAGAGAAAGGGCTCACCAGCCAACTTGCAAAATAAACTATAACAACTTTCTTTGAACAGAAAGTGACTACATTAAACAAGGTACACTGGAGCACATCTCACACATGCAGCCAGAGGAGAAGGGGAGCGGGCCACTGCAGCCTTTATGGAGGTCCTGATTGGGGATTGGGAGCACCTGGGGGAGAGGCTGCACCTGGAGAGAATCATGGAGAGAGAGAAACACACAAACACCAGCACCCACTATGGTAACACACATCACAAAACTATTTTACAGATATGAACATCTTACACTTCGTAATGTAATGCATATTAAAGCTAATAACTCACTCTCCCTATGTTTTTCCCTACAGACGTCGACGCTACACTGCCTACCGCCAATTGGTACGATGGTGCTGGGGATACCTCGGCAAGCAAATCAGGGTACCACTGCCTGCCTGTGTCGTGGTTCCTTCCCATCACCCGACTACCAGGGATTTCAAGAGCCACAGCCAGAACCTGATGAGCCTAATTTATTTCTTGAAGCGACTTCGGTGTTGCTTCACAAAGTCTGCTTTCTCGGGATGTGGGAGTGGCACAATCACTGGTTCCACTGCGAACTCTGCCTCAACATTCTCCTTGTCTGTGCACTCCTTCACTCCTTCACTCCTTCTGCCAGGAGTTCTTGGGCATATTCTGCAAGTGCCAATTGAAATAGTTCAAGACATGCTGTTGCAATTTTGTAATTGATTATTGCGTCACTTCACAATAGTCATGCCCATCACTGTGCAAACCTTACGAAATGCACAAATGCCTTAATGAATTATCTCTGTCTGCGGAAGGAATTAGTAATGTTACAAGGTTGTATGTTACAGAATGTCACTGATACAATGTGCATGGCAACCACATCATGTTGTCTTTACTTTTTCTTTATTACAAATTTCACTCACCATAGGTTGGACTTTCCAACACTCTGCGAAGTACTGCTGCTCCCTTTCTACCCTTTGGGTACTTGATGCTATACATGGCTTCCCCAGCCTTTGTCACGCCTTGTACCCGGTTGGCATTTTCATTGAAGTGGAGGGCTGCAATCAGTATCCTGCAATAAGAATTGGAGCATGATTATGTCTTAATATTTGTTTATTACTGGGATTCATACAAACTGGGAGGGGGGGGGGGCTTCCTTCCTTTTTACAATTCTTATAAGCATGTGTACCTGTGTTACTTTTAAAACAGAATTTAACATACATTTGCAAAATACTTCGATATTTCATTTAAATCTCTCAAGGGCTACTTCATATAAAATATGTATTATTGCTAGACCTCATGGTTATTTTTAAAACACTGCAAGCCGGATCAATGGTGATAAACTTACCGACAAAGCATTCCTGTGTAGGAGAAGACATACATCTTCGGCGCAAACTGGATAAGGAGGCTGTGGAATCCCTCCACTGCTGATGTTTGGCAGCCCCCAGATAGCTTCAACATGTCGTTACACAGGGTTTTGTTGCACACCAGCTTCTCCAATTTGACTGCTGCCTTGGATGCTGAAAAAGATTTTTAAAAGTTTACCCTATGGCAACTTGCATATATCATATTTACATACCACTGCAAAATGAGGAGGTTGTATTTAAATACAAGAACCTGTTTTAATACGACTGTTTGCCATTTTGGATACCTTTGATCCCATATTATATAACCTAACAGAAAAAAATCCCTCATTTATTTTCTTTGGTCCCTAACGTTTTGGGACTGCACAAACAATTGTTGCTGATTACTGGCAACTGATTATATTGATCCATTATCAGTAACTTAAAATGTGTAGCCATGTATATTTACAGTTCAGGATTTGTATATAGTATATGCTAATTATATATTACATTTGGGGAAAAAAACACTCACATGGTTCCAGCCATTTCTTGTGGGACTCCCTCCCCTCCATGGCCTGTGTGTACGTTCTGTACATGAGACACAACCGACTCCCATTTTGCAACAATCTGGGCTCCTTGACCAGAAGGGGTCGACACCGCACACCAGTACATATGGTTGCTCACACTCTTTATCCATGGGCGAAGCACCTGACACTCCCGCTCATTGGACGCCGCAAGCAGTTTTTTGGAAAATCCTAGAATTATATAGAGGCACAAACAGATGTTTGCATTACATAAATAGTTTAAATCTAAAGGACATCAATATGTTCATAAACTTAGCACAGCTGTATAGACTAGTTATCAGGTTCAGTATCTGCAAATAAAATGTAGAAAGTAAATATTTATCTATTTTACAAATACATAACCAAGCCACAAAACATGATTGCATTTTAATCCTACACGTGTCTACATTTATATCATATCTGTGTGTTAAGAATTCCATCACATATAAGAGAGCTCAGAGAGCCAAGTGCTAAACATACTAAGAAATGTTTACTCAAGCGAGGTATATGTCACTTAGTCAAATGTCAAATGCTGACACAAACCTTTTGCTACATGCCAGATATCATAGAGGTGCTCAATGTGGGGGTAGGTCTCTCTGAGCCACTTGGCTATTTGCCGGTGTCGGTCGGTGACCATCGTGCCAACTGCAAGTCCCTGCCGCTCAAGATGAGCCAGGGAGCGCTCCAACCCAGTTTTCTCCATATGGTAGCTACCACCACATTCATTGCTCTAAAACAGCAGAAAACAGATACATAGGTATTAGACAAATGTATACAATGCAAATATAACTACACTTAGACCTGCAGTAAATGTAATAGATAACAGGTTCAATATGTAATAATCCAAACTAAATAATTTGAAATAATTATTGTCCTAAGTTAATATATCTTAATTCATTATGAAATTGGTATATACAATTGTATTATTCAAAACTAATTTGTGGATTACAGCACCTAGACATTTTGTAAATAGAATCATAGGAAACCACGAGAAAAACAATTATGCAAACCTAGCTGTGGTTTTATTCTATATCTATTTTGTCCATATGTCCAATGCAGCTGGTTTGGGTTGGCCACACCATTGGCTAATTATTTGCAAAAATGTCAACAAATGTAATAATAGATAGAATAGAAAATACACTTAATATCAGTGTTTTGCATATACAAAATATATCAGTCAAGTGATTTCAACCCTACTCATAAACTTCTTCAAATACCGGTAACCCACCTGAACTAGCTGAATATCTATTACTACATTGGCATGCAGCTCCAACATGGTGTAACTCCCACATTTTGCACAATGTCCCGGGCTATCGGCCCGGCCATCACCTCCCAGGACCAGGTCCCTTCCCTCTGCCTGAAATGTGCCAAGCAAGAATGTTCCATACTCGCTGGACAACTGGCAACAAAACACTTCTCTGGTGCCGAAAATATGTCCGCGAAGATATGGTCGCCAATGCCATGGTTCTCATAACCCGCAGAACCTTTCCTGCAGTGGCACCTGCCAACAAAATTGAAGCGGACAAGAGAATGTTGCCCGCTGGTGTGCTGCCGATGTAGGGTTGGCTGTTCCATATCACTTTCTTAAAGCAAGATGCACATGACAATGTAATGACTAGAAGTGAGCCAATGACATTGTGGCATGTGGAAATGTCAACTGAACCACAGTCGGGGCAGTGGCACCAGCTGAGCAACCTCGTGAGGCAAGTCATGAAGACAATAAACTTCTTCTCCTTGTGGATGGGTGTGACAGGCTCATCCATATCCGGCTCACTGTTCCTCTGGTAGTCACCTTCGGATGATGAAAGGTCAGGTGACGAAGGTGGATGATATCCTGGTGATGAAGGTGGAGATGGAGATGATGATGGTGGAGGTGATACCTCTTTCTTTGGGGTGGGAATTATGTTGCATTGACTGCCAGTGTCTTGGAACAGCTTCCTCTCTATTGGAGTCCCTGAAAAGAGATTTCCAAATATGAATTATGATATGAAAAACCAATCATCAAACCATACCAGTAATATTTTTGCAAGAAGGTAATAGACAGTCCAGTTTACAGCAATACAAGCATGTGCAGATTATATGGAAAGTACTAGAGTGTGACTTATTTTGGAAAATGAAGCCACTTGCATTTTAGGCTTATTTGCCAGGGTCCACGTATATTTGGCCTAATAGTTCAATATAAATTTCCCTGCAAAACTTCACATGCTGTGATACATGTACATGTACGATTTAATGAGATGGAAATGTTGTTATCATCTACATACCCCCTCCCTCCCAAAACCATTATTTTGACTCTGTATTTAATACATAAATCCTATGCATTGCCAAATTCATCTTCCTTTGATTTATAAACTTTATGTGCTTTTGTAGTATATATGTATATGCATAATTGGATTACACTGGTGAGTGGTCCCTCCATTATAAGACCTTACCTGCACCAAGAAAATCATATAATGTAGGTGGTATTATAATAGAGGGACAGGAACAGATTGAATATAACTTGGTTCTCGATGAGGCATCATAGCGCAGAGGGATTGTAAAATGCAGAGACCACTGGACACACATATGCACTTAATTTTGTAACTGATAATGACTGATAATAATAACAACTGACCTGTTGTCTTTTCTCGCGGCTTAGTTTGAACCCCTTTGCTCCTCTGTGGCTTTTTCTTCTCCTTTACTGGATCAGTTTGGCAAGCAGAGGTCATAGTGCCTGGCGTCTCTTGCATGGGATCATCTGATGCATCACTGCATGCAGTTGAAGTATGTGCAGCTGATGCACCATCAGCTGTCAACCGAGGCTTTAGGAGAGAATCCAAAACCTACAAGTACAAGGGTGACATTTACATTACAATTATTACATCAGGAATTATTCAAGTTACACGATTGCTAAACTGAATCTCGGCCAAAGTATTTGTTTTTACCTGAGTTTTCTCTCGTTTCTCGAAGTAGGCACTTCTATGGCGTTTTGCTGGGGGGGTGGCGGTGGCAAAGTCTCCGGTGCCTTGACGGATTTGCGACGGCGTGGGAAAGAGAGTAGGCACTGCTGACGGCTTCAGAATCCGTTTTCGCGTTACATCTATCCCACTTCCAACCATCAATATAGGCCCTTCCTCGAAATCATCGGACAGAAAGTGGGCACTGCATATGTCGGTCATTCGGGGGTTCTTCACAGACCATTTGGCCCTTGTGTTCTGCACGTTTTTCTCCCATGTGCGCTGACGCAAGACATCTGTGGGAAAGCTATGGATGCTGATGTTTAGTCATTTGCTGTATTGGAACACCCAGACACAACGCATCGTCGAACCATTCTTACTGATGACAACACACTTTGTCCGTGTTTGGCTCTCTCTCCGCACAGTAAAACGTTCCCGCATTGACGTCACTTCCGGCTTCCCCCCAAACCTCAAAATGAGTCGAAGGAATTTTCCCGCGATGTTCGAAATTATTGATATTTATCGAAACGGTATCGCTTTTTCTTTTTTAAACTGACGGTTCGAAATTACTAGTAGCCCACTATTTCATTGCACAACAGTTGGCGGGGGCTACGATTATTTATTCGATGGAAATCCTGCCCACAATTGAATTGAGTTCATCCAATGAGTTATTTTTTTGATTGTGTACAGTTTCACACAATGTCCCTCAGTCTATTGGCTTTGGTTTGCTTTACAGTGACCGATTGGATCGGGTGGCTTTAATGCTGGAGCGAGACAGGGCTGTTGGAAAGCCAAATGCCATCCCGCAACCCGGCCTCCCTCCCCCTGTGACACCAACCCTTACATTCCTTAGGGACATGTGTGTACACTTTGTGGACATTAACTGCCGGTCGCGGTACGCCAAGTGTACAGACATGCAGTTCGGCCCCAGAGCAAAATAAAAATAAGCTGGAAGCTACATGGATAGCCAGTGCAGGGGCCTTCCACGTGGACAAAGAACCGGAGACGGACGAGCTTTCCCCGCAGAGATATACAATGATAACGTTTTGCACCAGGGGACATCATTTTCCGTGGCGTGTACAGAATAATATGTCCATATCACGTACATTAATAAATAGAGTGGTGTCCATGAAATAGACATTGCAAATAAGTGTTTAACGGTGATTTAAACTAGTTTCTGCGGGGAAAAGCGTGCTAGAAATCGGATTAAACTCTGCTAACAGTGTGCTAAAAGCCTGGTTGTTTCAGAGACCCATAGCCATGACACAGTGAGCCATTTACATCCAAAAGTATCCATTTAAAAGTCATTTTTGTAGGGGGAAAAGGGTGCAGAGAGAAGCCTGAAAATGCCTCTGCAGGACCCCGGAGAGCTCGCAGGTGCTGGAGAGGGGGATACAGGCTCACAGGCAGGCCTGGGGACCCCTGCAGAACCCACAGCTGCTGGGTATCGACAAGGCGGTTTGGCAGTCCGCCTTTCAGCACCCAAACTCGGCCCTGAGACCTCCAGCCCCTCTCAGCTATAAGAAGCCATTATCCCTCCAAACTCTTTGCTTACGGCCATACCACCCCGAGACACTAGGGGCGCGGATTGGTCGCGGAGTGTAAGAGCAGAGGAAATGTTTGTGACATACACGATGGAAAACTGAGTTTTGGGTCAATTTCTTACTGCGGTCAAGCCAGCCTCCACTTGGGAAAACACAGTCAAGCCAGCCCGCACGTGATATTGGGGTGCGCGAATATTAGAAGCATTACGGTAAAATCCCAGCGCTTACTCGGTCAATAACAAAAGCACCTATAAAAACAAACCAAACATATTAAATTAAGAAATATGTACTATATAATGTGATCAATAATTATTTAAAACAAACTACGTAGAACTACCACGAGTAAATGTAAAATGTAAGGAGTTTCAAAATAAAAAATAAAATCCCATATATGAGCTATCAGCCCCGTGTTTAGATAAGAATAAAACGAAATCTCTCCCTGATCAAAGACTCATCTCACTGCAGGATGATAGGACACCCCATCTACTCACCCAGAGAAAATCAGGACATTCTGATATATAGTTTCAAAATAAAATGGTAAGGTAGGACCCAAACAGTGTTAAAACAAGGGAGGCAGATATTGAGGACAAAAAAACAAAAAGGAGCAGGCGAGGTAAAAGTGAAATCAAATTTTAGACAGAAATGCACTATTATAGTCCTTATAGTTTACTTGTGGTATTTGCTAAAGTGTATATTCTGATTTATTAGTTTTGAATATTATTATTTTGTAATGGATGGTTTTCAAGGTGTACAATTTATGTTACATTTTTCTTGATTGCTAACACACATCTTTTTTTAAATTGCTCACTTTCTCAGAACACTAAACACAATTCACAAAACCACACACCTAAAGTGCAAAACACCTAATTTCTCCTGTGAAGAACTGCACTCAAAACTAATTAAACACTTACCAAATGCAAACTTTAGCACCACATATTCATTCACACTTCATTCATAATACTAGATTGTTTGACCACATATTTTATGGGCTATGCTCTGTACATAGAGGTTTCTGCAGAGAAAGAGTGCTTGAGTATACAGAAATACAGTAAATGAATAAATACAAATGAGTTTGATAACATTGTGCAACATGCATCTCAGCACATAGTTACTATGCTTCGGATCTCTCTAAGTGTGATGGCATTGTTTGCCAAAACCAAGTTTTTAACTGCTGCTGCCTGTCCCTCATTGAATGCACCTCTTTGTTTCTCAGTCCTTCAGATAAACAACAAAGACATAGGGGTTGGTCAGTGTCTGTGTTGCATAAAGGTAAGTTTACCACAGTACATTGTGCAGGATTTTTGTACAGTTATAGTATCAACATGCCAACAATTCAATTACAGTAATGAAGTAAATACGTTTCACAGAACAGATATAAGCACCGATATATCATGAATTATGCAGAGCTACAAACTGGTAACCTGTTATCAAGTCTAAGTGTCCGGATTACAGAGGCAACAGTAAATCGGCTTAGATTAGGCTGAACCCTCTGTCCAGCCTCTCTCATCGTCAAACCATGGTTGATATTGGAAGTTTTTCCTTGTACGATGTGAGGGTCTAAGGACAGAGGGTGTCGTATTGTCATACTGATATTCTGTACAAACTATGAAGACCGTCCATAGTTTGCTGAGACAAATGTAACATTTCTGATATTGGGCTATATAAATAAACATTGATTGATAACATTTCATTTGAGAGTATTCTTCTTTGTCCACGTCCTCTCTCCACCTCTATCCCTCATTCTTCTTCCTCTCACTCTCACCCCAGCTCTTCCTCTTCCTCTTGCTTCCATTGTTGCTGTAAGAAAGTACTCACCTGTGGTCTTTTTATAGTGCTAACACCCTGATTGACGAACCAACAATTATGCTTTCAGGTGTTTGGTCAGGTGGAACGTGTTTGTTGATCATTGGTCCATGTGTGAGGCATTTTGAATATCAGTGTTTTAAACCTGCTAACACGTGACTTAATGTCAGATTCCTGTGTCTCACGTGGAGAGACGTGTGCAGTGGTTTGCACAAAGTGCCATGTTGATTTGCAAATTGTGTGAAAAGCTGAAAACGTGTTGCTCTTTCAGTGTCAGTTAAAATAATTGTGCTTTATGTATACTTTTAGTGTGTTAGCAACTGAGGAAAACTGTAAATATTATGTCTAGAATATAACACAAATAAAACAAAGTAATAAACCAGGAAGGCACGAGAAACAGGAATCCACAATGACAACACGAGGGAATACGCAGGGCAAGACATAGGCTGGAACAACGACGAACTGAGAAGAAACACTGGGGCAGACAGGCACTTATACAGACGAAATTAATCACAAGGACAAGACACAGCTGGGAGGGTAAGAAACACACATGGCCACTGTTGTAGCAATGTTTAATACAAGCCTATTTATGATATTCATTAAAGATCACATGTAAGCTATATGATGTGTGTTACTGAGTTGGGTCACAGAGTTGGAGAGACAGTGGTCGTTCTGGGTTGTCAATGGATGTGTTCATTTTAAGTGAGCTGACACCGAGGATGGGGGAAGTCCAGAGAAGGCCTCAGGTTATAGAGACAGTTAACCTTTGTGTGTTGACTGCTCGTGTGAATGTCATGAGATGATGAAGTTTGAACATATACAGGTGTGGCTCCTGGAGAGAGGGACATGTGACATTTGTGTGGTAGGCTGCATGATAGGGTGTGTGTGCGTTGAACATGCTTAGTGAAAATGTGTGTGTGTTCATTGCAGTGGCTATATATGCTGTATGATTGTTGCTACTGTTGGGGGGCATTTCCACGATTGGCTGCTGTGGCAGCAGGTGATGTACTTCTCATTATTGTTTGTTTGTTGCAACAACTAAATAATAATTACTGATCAGCTATATCTGTGTTTGTGTTTTATTGATTCCTCTCTGTTTCATTCTTTCATGTTGTGTTATTCTGGATCGCCGCACCAGGTAAACAGAATCAGGTAATTAACTTGAGGGAAACATAGAAACATGATGTAAAAACAGACAACAGAAAACTGTTTTAAAATATATATGTTTTATAAACATTTTAAATACAAAAACAATAACATAACATTAGTAATAGAGTGCAAAAAAGTTGAATAGATAGAAAGACGAATAAAATAACTTAATAATATAGAACTAAAAAAATATTGTGAAAAATAGATGATTAAATAAACATAACAGAAATATTAAGAGATTAATCTTACAAAATAAAAATGCAAATATAAATAACTAAAGTATAAAAAAAAATAACACTGAAATAACTGTATGCCCATCGAGGTTGGCTGCAGGGACTTTGCGGGACAATCAGTTTTTTTCAAGGGCACAAACAGCAATCCCATGCTGCTGCCCTGGCTTCTACCAGTTCTTGCGTGTCCATGGCAACACATCTTTCATGGAACCATCTCGAACATGTGTCACATTGAATCTACAAAATGACAAGGTGGAAATCTAAAACATGATTTTCAGTATACTCTCTCAAATGTTGACCTGTCACTATTATGGAACAAATGGTTTCCAATGACTAACTTCAACATCAGTTTTTATGTAACCTTTAGTAATAATAACTATTTATTTATTTTTTGTTCAATAATTCAGTTTACTCACCCAATTTGTCATTGGAGGCCCATCTCCAGGTGGCTTTGCCATCGAACACATGGCACAATTGTTTTCCAGATTGAACACTAAAATAATTTGAATTGGTGACAACATCAGCTATTTAGTGTGAAATTCAGTGTTGAGACAACTTATCATACATAAGCTGTCATTGCGAAGTGCTAGGACTGCATGAGTTTCTTAAGAACATATTTTTATATGTATTGTTTTAACAATTTACAAACGCAGCATTTTACGTTGTTGAGGTAAACAGCACTTTAAAAAGGCACTATTTGCTGTGTGAATTACTGTTATGGTAAGCTATGTTAAAATCTTCACCAGACACTATTCAGGTCCACTTTCTATTTGCCATTCCCTTCATTTATCTCTCTGTGGTTGTACTGGCAATCACAATACAGATCCCCCCTCCTGCCCAAAACCAAAGATCTGGTTTCTCAATTGTCTGTCTTCTGTCCACAAATGTCTCATATCTGCCTCTGCACTGATCCCTGCGTAATTATCGATTAGCTTTCAAAATTACCTGATCACCTGCCATAATTCACTTAGATCACTAAGTATAGTTGTGGTAGTGGGGTATGGGTAGAGCACCGGCGAGATGGGAGTGACTCAGCTGGAGACCAGACAGCCGGACAAGGATCAGGTAATCAGTCACAAAATTAAAGTATGTTGGTAACCTGGTTCTTGTCTCTTGCAGTGGACAGAGTCCTGAGAGGACCTGTTGGCCCCAGAGTGACCTTTTTTTGGAAGCTGCTGCCAGTAGAGCTGTGACTTTATGTTGATATACTTTGCATGTTATACTGTGGAAATGTTTTGGGTTCATAAACCTAACTTTATTTTACAACAATTCCTTGTAAATAAAAATGACAGAGTGGTTTACCTGTGTGTAAATCTTTCTGTTCTTATTCCTCAACAATACAGACAAAAACTTTCTCTACAAACCTGATGCCCTCAGTATCCGGAGAGCCATGTTTTTTCTCTCCTCTTTCATTTCCCTTTTTTTTCATTACGATTTTTGGAACAGCTGGAAATGCCGCCATCACTGCCCTGGCCATCTAAATGACAAAAGCATTCACAATATCATATGGGTCTGATTCTTGCACAGTGCAGATGTTCTAAAGCTTAAATAAACAACTCAAAGAAACTCTTGCTCAATTATTTTGAACAATTTCTTTGTCCTATTTTTATCGTCAACTATAATTGCACAGGTATAAATGTATTTAAAGAACAGATGGATTTAATTCACAGAAATCAAACCCACTTCAGAATATCATAATTATTTGATTACTTTAACTTAGAAGGCACTTACCATGACGACAATAACCCCACAGCTATTTCCATCTTGCTGAGTTGGATGTTCCAGGACTCCTCCTTTCCACTGAATGTCATCCCACTTAGTGTTTCCATTCGATGTCCTCCTCATTTTGAAAAACTCACTGTATGTGATTTATGATTGAAGTTATTTAAAGTGGGGAAAAAGCAGCAAAAATGTGCTACAGATTCAAAACCAAAATAATTGTAATGATATTTAATTAAAGACATCTGTTAGCACCCACATTATCTAAGATCATTCCTAAATGTATGCCCAAAAAGTAACCTTCTCTTTTTCCCAATATTACAATCACAATCAATTACTACTTCCTTTTACCGCTACTATATACATTTTCTTATTTTAATGCAGCTTTAATTGTGGATTGAGGAATGACAAAATCAAAGATTGCTACCGGTTATACCTTGCAGGTGCATGAAAACCTTTCTTGTGCACATATGCATCATTTCAGGATCAAAGGAATTAAGTCCTATAGAATTTAATTAATAGATACCCGTTTTTTTCTGCTGCACTTATCGAATCTGCATCCTCTGTGGAAGATCCTGCAGGATCCACCAGGAAAACTGTGGAGTTGACTGCATTTATGTACTGTAAATGAAAAATAGGTAGTTTAATAGAACAATTATAAGCTATATATTTGAAACATGTAATGTGTGTATATTGGAATGATAATGGTAATGGTTTGGGAAGGCTAAATAACTTTTTTTTACCTGATGTGGCGTCTATAGAAAATACATCAACTCAGCGTGCGGAGTTTAAATCCCTCAAGTCATATTACAGGATAAAGGAAATACAGTTAAAACTGCCGTATGCAGAGAAGACGCCGACGTGTCGCACTTATCATTCATATTACATCATCGATCATATAATTATCATATATTTCCTTATCTGAGTCAGCTTCTCCAGCCAGCCGTATCTGGCCGTGCAACACTCACAGTGTCACAGACTGGATGCAGCAGAAGTATTATTTTAAGCAACACATTATGTTGACGAAACACTCGAGTCAAATGTAATTAAAGTCAGATCCACTCGTGTCTTAGACGGGGCCGTGATATCAGAAAAGTATACGCTTTCAAACACTCGGTAGGCCTAGTTATTTTTTAACCAGTTGTTCTGTATTCACCTTGCAGGTGCAACTATGTGGCTTGTATCCTGGATTATATGTTTAAGTCATGGATGTTTAAAGCTCATATTTGTCTAATATTACTTTACTTTTCCTTAATGAAGTATGACGCTGCGCTGTCAGTACACTTGTCCCTGTTTGTGATTGGTCAAATGTAGCTAACCCCGCCCCTGTGAACGCGCTCTCAGCTGGTGAGAGAAACCCTGGCTTGATTTACCGAGTTGATAACCAGCGTCGACCGCTTAGCGAGATCTCGTTTGTTAGTTTGTTGTTGTTAGTTAGCTACTCAAACATATCCAGGGTATGTTGAACTGGCTTCGTAGCACAGGGCACAGGTGGCTAGCAGCGCTAATGTCAAAGACAGACATTATACATTATATTTTTATTGTACCAGGATGCAGTGACACACATATTTGGGAAGGCTTAGCTTTCCCTAGCCTACAGCACCCGCCGCCCCTGGTTTGAGAACCACTGGGCATGCATCATTACTCTGGATTATGCTAGCTGCATTAGATATTGACGGGCTGTCAGAGGGGGAGAGAGGAAAACACAGGCTGCGTTTATTATCCAAAGCTCTGCTTTTGTGTGTACACTATTTAGTAACTGTTGTTCTGTGTTTGTAGGGCTCCCAGTGTACATGCTTTCAGACTCCATGTGCAGGGGTGTTGAGGAGCACATCCCTAATCCCACGGCGGCATACGTCCACCCCGGCACTTTCCTCCGGCGGAGCCTGGAGCATCACACCGGGAGATTCGACCGAGTGATGAGAGAGGCTCTGGTGGTCGTGCACATCGGCACCAATGATGTGGCCTCCGGACTGTCCCCAGCAGCCACCGTGGGACAGATGGAGGCCCTCATAGACCGGATCCAGCACGGCCATGCAGAGCCTCTCTATGTGGCCGTCTGCTCCATCGTCCCCCGAGCCGTGGACAATGAGTGGACGCGGCCTACGGTGCGAGAGACAAACCGCGGCTTCCGGCAGTTGTGTCAACAAAAACACAACTGCATTTACCTCCCTACTGGGACACTGTTTCTAAAAAAAAAAAAGAATACTGACCAATTACATGCATAAAGATGGCCTCCACTTAAATGTTGAGGGGAAAACAATCTTATTTCATTATTTAAAGACATTTATTTGGCATTTCTGTAAGCATTCATAGAAGTCTTCCCGGGCTTTGATAAAGTGGAGTTATTTAGTAATTGCATCAGTCAAGCCAATGTTATGTTATTGCCTCTAGCTGTATGACAATTGCGGAGCCTCTAAAGGCCGGGTCATCAAAAAGTGTCACGATCAAGTCAACGGTTCGCCAAGTAGGAAGTGTAGCACACAGGACACAACCGTTTCATTGCAGACTGTTATGTTTACGTGGGGAAATGGCAGTGCATAGGGGTGTAGACAGGGGCGGACTGGGACTACCGGCCCATTTCGGTACCACCGGCCCACTTCAGTACCGGCCCATCGGGATTTGTCTCGAACGTCCCGATGGCCAGTCCGCCCCTGGGTGCAGACAGGGTTCGAGTTATGTGGGAGCCATGGGAGCTGAGCTCCCATAAGGACATAGTGAAATCATAGATCTGTGGGGGTCGCTAATAAATTAGGCCTACCAACAACCATTATTTTAATCACAAATAATACATGTGTCAATGTAATGAGTATTATTTACGTTAACGAGGTAAATAGGCTAAATGAAAAACATGTTTTCCAAAAGAACTATGCATCTCTTGAATGACAATATGCCTGCACTGCACCTCCATGGTGCGCAATGCATTATTGCGCAATCTATGTCTGTGAGCGTGCTGCGCGACACGCGTTAGTTTAAAGACCCCCATAGAGCTCAGTTTATAACTTGTCTGTTAGTCCAATAACTTGCCAAAATGGTCACAAATGTATGCCATGCCTAAGGACTAACACACAAGTGTTGACATGCACACTACTGATTTAGACACCAATTTGGGATCGAGCAGAACAAGAACCTATGGAAAAAAGGTGTACCTTCCCATCCTTTTTTTCCATATGCCTTGGGCAATGGATCGGCTGATCGGGCTCCCTCTCTGAACTGGTGTCTTGCCCTGGTGGTGTCAGTGGTGGAATGGCTGGCTCACGGGTTCGAGAGGTCACAGATCCTTCTCCACAGAATGTTGATGGTAACAAAATGACGGGGTAGCAGAAAAGGTTCAAAAATAGTATTAATGAATATTACACTGGATACATGCAGTATGATTAACACAAGTAAAACGTGTTGCAATGATAGCAGCCCTGTGAGACTGTAACACTTATTACACACCAGAATAAAATAGTGGATGAATGACAAACGGAGAGACAGTCCATAAGTGAGTGTTGCTTCCCTCCCTTAGTGAAATTAACAGTAAGGGAATTCCTATGGGTGGGAGTTTGTATGTGGGCCCATCCTGATGAGCTAATTGTTTACAGCAACACATTTCAGGAGACTGCAGATCTTGTCTGTTTGTGTCTTTTTTTGAAGTAGCTGATGAGTATTCTAATAAAAATAAACAGTTAGAAAAGCTAAATTGAACAAAAAGTACCATTATGCTTAAATAATTTGTCTGCAATTAGTAAAAACAATTGTACTCACTTTGAGAAAAGACCTCTTTCAGGAGTTTATCAATATTGTTTTGCAAAGTCAGGTTTGCCTCTCTGTGTGTGACCGCCTCCTGTTCCAGCTCACTCTTACTATTCTCCAATTCTGTGGATCTTTATTATAAAATGAAAATTAGCAGCAATAACCTTTTAGCATCCTACCAATTATATCTGAAGTTTAGTGTTACCCTAAAACTGATATTAAAAAACACATAGGTAAATGTTCACAACTTTTAAATAACTGTATTAAAAAAAACATGATTTTATGTAATTAAACCCGATATGCCACCAATATTATCTCAGATGCAAGACTGTGATGTAAACGTGTTATGAATACATAATATAAATAGTGCTATAAATATAATCATCTTTTCTTTTTGTACTTTTTTCACAATTTCTTACTTTTGCTTGCATTGGTCCAGGTCTTGTGTTAGAGCCTGATGCTTTCTTTGCAGTTTGTGGTATTTCATTTTAATTTCATCATGAATCTTTTGGGGCACAGCACCTCGATCATCATCATCATCATCATCATCATCATCATCATCATCATCATCATCACTGTCAGAGAAGCTGTCTGGCAGTGTCTCCTCCCTCTTTCTCTTTTTCAGGGATTTCATCTCATTCAGGATTTGCATGAGGCTTTTCCTTTCCTCACCTCCCTCTGCTGCCTTAATGGCTTTCTATAAAAAAAACAAGAAACAAGTGAGAGCCCAAACTGATACTAAAATAAAAGGTAAATTACAAGATAAAATGATACAAAGCATTGAGTAACATTGATGTATTCAACTGTAACGTCAATGTCAGAAATATGACCCTTTCTTTTGTGTACAAATAAAAATAGCATTGGTTTTGCACTTTTTAGACCATTAAATGCATACGTAATAATTAGGGCTGTCAGTCGATTAAAATATTTAATCGCGATTAATCGCATGATTGTCCATAGTTAATCGCAAATTAATCGCACATTTTTTATCTGTTCTAAATGTACCTTAGAGGAATATTTTTCAAGTTTTTAATACTCTCAACATATGAGTGGACAAATATGCTTTATGCTAATGTTTATTATCATTTGAACAATGACAAATATTCTCATGAATATTAAACACAACAACCTCTGAACATTACACATATTCGCCTCAATTCAACCTGGAACCTCTCATACAATACAAATGGGGTGTGTGTGTGTGTGTGTGTGTGTGTGTGTGTGTGTGTGTGTGTGTGTGTGTGTGTGTGTGTGTGTGTGTGTGTGTGTGTGTGTGTGTGTGTTGGATCGTTAGAGCTATGTGCAACTCAAGGCATATGCTCGAACGGGAGCTGCCTGGACGCTGCAATCATTAGTGTGCTGACTTCTCCTACAATGTCCCGCTGTCTGCTTCCTGCATCAAGTCAAGTGCTCGGCGCAGTTGTGGCGAAATGTCGCTCCTCTGTTTTCATTTAAACAGCTCCGTATATCCGTTAGCGCAGCTAGCTAGCACCAGATGCTAACAACAACAACAATGCACGTAAGGTCTCTCTCTCGCTCGAGCCACACACACACACACACACACACACACACACACACACACACACACACACACACACACACACACACACACACACCCTCCCGGTCCTCCCGATGGCCAGTCGGGGCCTGCCGGTGAGCGTGGAAGTGTGGTCTGCCACAAGCGGGCGGCAGGAGCGGGGCTGTCAGCAGATGGTATTTTAAACTCGATGCGCTCTGAAACTACGGGGCGGCCGAGGAAAAAAAATACACATGCGTTAATCGCGTTAAAATAATTAGTGGCGTTAATTTTTTTTTGCGTTATTAACGCGTTAACTTGACAGCCCTAGTAATAATACATTAAGTAAATGCTTAAAGTGCTAATGATAATTTTTCAAAGCAGTGTTTCCCCTCGGTTGACTACTTTGGTTTATGACATCAAACCCCGTTAAATAACTAATTAAAAACAAACTTAGACATCAAACGGCGACACATATTCAGTTGCCAGTTCCTTTGGCATTAGGGCAGGGATATCGAGATACTCTCCAAGGTTTGACATCATGAATCGTGCTACTTTTAAAGCAAGCAACGACGTTTTCAAATCTGTAATCAAAAAGCTCCTCAAAAACACTATTGCTACGTTAGTTCAAACGGTAACAACGGACTACTTTTCTTAGCGGATGCATGTCAATTTAAATCAATACATAAAACTATTTTTTAAATCAATAAAATCATTTTCTAAATCCATAAAAGCATTTCAATTAATATTGGGAGTCATGTCGTTACTTTGTTGAGAATGTGGCCATGTAATAAGCGGGATAATGTGCACATTGCACAATGTGCCTTCAAGCCGATCTAGATCCCTCCGCAAAAAAACCGACACATCACTAATACATACCGTCTTCTTTTTTAAGCCATCTTTTTCGGCGGATGTCCCTTCATTGTTCTCCTCCATAACGCCTTCTTCGTGATGGATCTTGGGGACTCTTATCCTTTTTTGAGGATTCACAGTTGACTCCTCAATCTCTTCTCGGGTTTCTGTTAAAAGGTGAGTGAAAATGTAGTAAATGTTAAGCGTCTGTGTTAACTTGATAGCTATCTTATGGCGCGTTTCCACTGCGCTTCCGTTACAGTTTAGGAACTGAGGTAGGAACTGAGGTAGTTACTATAGTAACGGCCCGTACACACTACAGGCGTCAAGAAAGGCTTTCAACGCTTCGCCCAATCATTTGAATGGGGTGACGTAGGATATTTTCAAACTTCGCCGAACTGCATTGTGGGTAGCATGGCAAGGCGTTGCAAGCCTCGCGAGCGTCTATTGACGCCAAGCATCGAGCCTCAAAAGTTGAACATTGTTCAACTTTTGAGGCTCGATGCTTGGCGTCAGCCAATCAAATCCCGTTTTTGCAATTCCCGCCAGTACAAGCGCTAGCCAATCAAACCGCGTGTATGCAGGTCTTGACTATTTTCCATATGTCAGAAAATGGAGGAAAAATTAATCATTGCCGTGGCAAATGTCCCAGTCTTGTATGACTGTACTCTGTTTACCTACCAGGACCTAAACCGGAGGAACCAGGCATGGCGGGAGGTGGCAGAGACAGTTGGTGGAACTGGTAGGTTTTCAACTGTTTGGGGAGTTTACTTCGTTTTAGCATTGAATGGACAGCTAGTAATGTAGCATAATAACATAATATATATTAAAATAATAATAAAAAATTATAAAAAGTATAAGCATAATATAATACATGCACAGCTATCAAGCATAGACAGTATATTTAGCCAGCATGGAATGTAGCATAAAAATAGCATTCATTAATGGAGGAATAATTTAGTAAATTCAAGAAATTCACTTTATTATTTATTAACTTTATTATTTCATTTCATTTTATTAGAGGATGTCTGCAAAAAGAGATGGAAGAGTCTGAGGGACAGGTTCCACAAGGAAAATAATTTGGAAAAGGAGGCCAAAAGAAGCGGGGCAGGGTCTGATGGGGTTTTTAACCCCATTCATCGTAGACCGTGAGACGTCCAGCAATGTCCCCCGGCAGACCCTGCCTCCATCCACCCTGGTGGCAGAGGAAGAGAGCCAGGTAGAGAGTGAGTGAGTCAGCCAGCCAGCCAGTCAGCCAGCCAGTCAGCCAGCAGCAGCCAGGAGGAGAATGCTGAGGTCCGGGGCAAAACACGGGGGAGGGGGATGTCCCCGTTTAAAAGAAGTCTGCTGTCTGCTGTCAGCAATTACAAAGCAATTGCCCAGCCAACCCCACCAGTGGTGGAGGAGGACGAGGACTTGCAATTTTTCAAGAGCCTCTTGCCCACCATGAGGCAACCCACTCGGAAGAGGACACAAAGTACTCATCAAGCCAGCAACTAAACACCGTGCCATAGGTATTCTATTAGAAGCTGAGTCCCTTCTCCGTGGGCTTAAAATGAAAGGAAAGGACAACAAACGTGTTCCTTTACATGCCACACAGAAGAAAACACCCAGCTGTGGTTTCACTGCGTGTGGGAGAAGTGTTATTGGCATCTAGGAAGACCTGGTAGAGCAGCCAGCTGCCCCCTGTCGATACCTCCTGACCGACAAGCTAAGTCAGGATCATTTGGAGCTGTTTCTCTCTGCAATCAGAGCGCGTGGAGGTTACAACAACAACAACCCCAATGTCAGGCAGTTCCGAGGGGCATACAAGCGTCTCCTTGTAAGGCACCAGGTGAACAAAGGCACAGGCAACTGTCTTCTTCGTGACAACACAACCATCCTTGACTCGACACCGGCAAATATCAACATGGCACGCAGGTTGGGTATTGAGCCGGTGGATGACACCCTTGCTAACCTTCCTGACGTTAAGCATCTATCTGAGTACAAAGAAGCAGCGATCTCATACATCGCAGGCTTCATTGTCAAACAGAACAGAAGGTCACCTGCATGCCTTGCTCACATGCACTGACATCAGCTGACTCTGTGCATCCATTTGTAACTCTGAAGAACAGAGGTGGCCTACAGAAACCATCACCAGGCATCACTTCAGTGTGTCAAGTTACCGAAAGATGTTTTCAGCGGCTTCTAAATGCCAAGGAGGGAAAGGCTCCACAGGGAAGAGGAACAGCAGCAGCAATTATCCACCAGGTGCTTTCTGAGTGTTCTGAGAGGAACCTCTTCCCACAGCTGCACAACCACATGTTTGACATGTTGAAGCTAATCAGGTCCATGTTATGGTAAAGATGGCTTCTGCCTTGTGCTGCAAAGTCAGATTAAATCATATAGCAAGGCGGCAGACGGATAAGATTAAAGAAGGCAAAGTAGTCCGTAGAAAACTGACCAAATTAATCCATTTTTACGGAGACTAAAAAAAAGGTTGTTGGCCATTTCTGTGTTTTGCAGATGTACGTTTATTATCTGTGTTTGTCAAAAATTGTGTATGCATATTTGTAAATATCTATATCGTATATATTAAGTTACTGGTTTGTGGTTTACGTGTCATGGCCAATTAATACCGTTTTTGTAATTTACGGACCTAGAACAAGGAACATGGCTAGTGGCAAGCCTTACTCTCTTTGGAAAACATTGTATTTGTTGCTTGGAGCCCGCATGAAAGGGCCTGAGTAACTTTCTGCTGTTAAATATTCTGGGTATTTTCAACGTGTTTGTGGCACTGCATTGTGGGTACTGTGTGAACCTGATTATCAGAGTCTGCATGAACGGGCCCAACTGTTTATTATCTGTGTTTGTATATACTTGTGTGTACATATTTGTAAATATATTTATACATCTATATAATATATATTAAATTATTGGTTTGTTGTTTGCAGTGTTTATTGTGATTATCAGTTGGAGTCTGCATGAACGGGCCCGACTGTAAAATACTCTCAAACCCAAGCCGGGATGCGACTCAAAGACAAACCATTGGAATGTAACTAAGTTGTTCAAAGAGCCTGAACATATTGCCTACCTCAACTGTTCAGCACATCTTAGAGTCTGCAGGAACGGGCCTACGTTTATATTGATCTGTGATCCATAAACCACATGTGCAACATGCTCCATATTCATGTTTTTGTAGATAGCATCATAAGTTGTGTGTCAAAGTTAAGCAACTGTTCACCGCTAAACGAGTAAGCATATGGAAAACTGTTCAATATGTCTTAGAGTCTGCTTGAACGGGACCTAATCTCATATTGATTTGTTAAACATATGCCTATTCAAATATTAATGTGTATGCTTTGGTTTCTTGATGTGTGTGTCCAAGTTACGGACCAGTTCAATGCACATTTAAAAAACACAATATCTATAAAATGTAAAACTTTTATAAAAAACACATTTCTTTCTTCGATTGCTGTTTTAGCGTGTGATATTATAGATGTTCTGATGTAGGTCGTTTATAACTGTAAAAACATACTTTGGGAATGTGTTATTTTGTTCATTGTTTACCTCTTTTTGATTGTTCATCAAATTCACGTTCTGTTACATTTATCTCAATCTTTCAAGACTTTGACAACTGCCTTAACCCTAGAACCGCCAACGGGTGCATTTGAATTGTTCTTGCAGGAAGACGCTTGGGCAGGGAATGAGAGCCATGTTCTGGTGTCCAAAATAGGTCCTTGTAAAATGTACTACTGGGACACAAAGCACATTGGTGCAGACGTGGAGCTTGAGAGTGAGGTATGATCTGTTCAGCATTTTAAATTAAATGAATGGCACTTCTACAGAATGTGTTGGTCTTAAATGTTATTCTTTATATTAAAAACATGTACATATTCCCATAGTGCATTAACAGGCATTGTAGGTGCAAGACATCTTCCTTGCTGTTCTTTTATAACATTGATGAACCTCTTTTATACTATTTTGTTACAGGTAATAAATGCATACCTTGCTGTGAAAGTCAAGGACTTCAACCTGGAGAACCCCAGAGGACAGAGAGCCACCTTCATCGACACGTTTGAGATGTCAAACCTTTGGAACAACGGCACATCAAGGCTCAAAGTTAGTGCTGATGATTACCTATCCCAGCCATGTCAATAAGTGAAACAAAAGTTGTAAAGTGTTTTTTAAATATATATTTCAGATTGATCCATTGGACTATGATGTAATATTGGGGATCGTCAATGATCACCACCTCTGGACATTAACGGTGAGTGGAATCAAGGCATTAGTACTTTCCTCCCGTTCTTTGTTCTGTCTTAATCATTAATTAATATCACATATGCAATAAGTACTATTATACATCGTACTGTTCTTTTACAAAAACTAATATAATGCATGAAGAATATTGAGGGTGGTTGGGGTGGTAGAGGGATTTTCCACAATGCATGCTTTTTAACAGATTCTCCTTCTACTCTCGTGCCATGATTGATGAGGTTTTGTATCCAGGCCCAAAGAGGCCAGTTCTTGGATCCATCAGGAGTCCGCTGTCAAAGTGAAAAGGTGCACGGAGATAACAAGGTAGATTTGAAGTACTGTTTTTGAGATGGGGGGTTGCGGTACTTTAGAAACATGAGAGGAATACTTTGGATGTGTAGGATTGAGTTTAGGGATGTGGTTTTGAAGGGAGACGTCAGCAGGCTTCTGTAGGGAGGAGTCGAGAGGGAGCCACTAACATTTAAAAAACCGTTAAACTTGCATGCCTGTGTGGGCCCAAGAAAACAATTATATGTATTAGACAACATCGTTAACGTTTTCTCTACACTTCATTTTGATCTACCCGTCATTCTTTCTGGTTAAAGTTCTACCTTACGAAGCAACAATGGTACGACCATGTTTTTGAATTTCAAGCTTTTACCATAGATTTTCGTACAATGCTAATGTTATAGAATAATAGTGCTTAAAATAAGGGCCACAAGAGTCTCAGCCAGACAACGAAAATGATAATGTTTCTCCATGTTCTAAAAGAGTGTCGGGTAAAGAAATAAGTGCCCTATTGAGTAAAGGACTCTCATCAGGTTGTTTCATGTTGTATTGCTGCACAGCTTGAATAGAGATGCAGTTGAACTGTTTAAAATTAAATGTCAGATCGGTTTATGAACATCTCCTTTACGGTAGAAGTGGAGCTTATAATATATTACAGCGTTGTCATTTGGAAAATTGTAAAAGCCTGCTCTCTCAGTCTCCAGTTTATCTGACTCTCCTGAAAAGGACCTATAAAATGTTGCTTCCTGGAACAGATTGTGAATAACAAACCGTCCCCACATCCCCGTTGCCCAGTGGCTCATTTTCAAAGGAAAGGACGGAGGCTCGTGATCAACATAGGAGCCATATTGCATCCTTAGTGATTCCTGAGTTTATGTCTCTTCGAATTGGCCAAGGCAGGAACAGGTGGCCCCACGGGTGCCTGTGACAACTAAGTGTGTGTGAGTCAGTGTGTGCATGAACGTTGGTGTTTATGTGAATGTGTGTTATATGTATTTATTTTCCAACATTTGCTTCTGCGGACTATTGCTCTCAATAAGAAAGTGCTCTTAGTCAGCCAGTGTGGTTATATAAAAATAAGATGTCGATATGCCTTGCCTCTGTTAAACATGCCTGCAGAGTTTACCATGAGTCTTGGGAGGTACACTTCCTGTCAGCGGATTTGTTTTACATCTTCAGGAAACGGGGACATATAGTCTCTATCTACAGATGTAGCGCTTCGTTTCAGACGCCTACCCATGCGGGTCCGTGATCGGCACGGGGTGGGCCCCTGCTGAAAAGTAAAACCCCCCCGCAGGACTTGAAACGCCCCCTTGATAAATACATTTAATTATAATGAAACCAGCAGCAATGGATCATGGATCCACCAGGGGGAGCCGTGAAAAGCTGCCACACTGGAACTCATGTGAAATAAACAGCTGATCTACAGGTTTCTGATATAGCGGATATTTGTTAAGATCCATATATGTCACGGATAGGATCATATTCTGTGCTTAAGTAAGAGACATGTAATCATTTACTAAACATCACCATGTTTTTATTTAACAAAATAATGTTTAATTCACGTTGGCGTACGTAGAAAACCATCGCTATGTTTTTAGATCAGGAAATGCATCCAGGGTCAAACAAACGATGTTCGATCTCATCCTCGCATTCATTTAATGTATCATATGTTCGCGAGTTGAAATGAATGCACTACATTTAATCCACGTGAGTTTACAACAACAACAATAATCGCTTTGTTTTTATATCACATCCGACCGGAGAAAAATGCAGCGGCTCTCACTACCGATCACCCTAATCGCACGGGCAAACAATAATATGTACAGTGTTAATAGTGTACTGTATTATTAGTGTCTAATATTACTGCTACAATAATCACACATTGAGTTGTTGAAATCAGACCGTCGTTTTTTTTAAACGCTCTGAATGAAACGGCAGCTCTCAGGTGATCAGCTGTGTGTTTACACAATAACATATGCATAGTAATTTAATACCTTCCAAGTTCCAACACACATTGTAAGAACAGTTCTGTTTCATATGAGTGTTGAGAGCCGTATCCACAAATCTACTAATTTTGCCCTCAGTGCACCAGATTGATGCATTTCACTTCAATTTAAATAAAAACATCTTCTGTTGTAACAACAATAACATTATAAATAGTAACATAGCATGGTATTGCACATTTACTGTAGCTTTGAGTGTTACTGGCCTGAGATTTTTTTATTACATGAATGAAGGTGACTGAGGCTTTTTAATATAGACTTTTCAGTGTCCCACATTTTGCACAGAACTGTCCCACATTAGGAAAACAGATTGTCTGAGACAACTTGGCACTAAGAGTACTAATATGTCTACCATTTCTTTTATGAGTTTAATATCTGCATGTTCTCTTTTGGTTTGATTAGGACACATCCTGGGGATTTCAGAATGTTACTGGATTTTGATTTATTGTATCGGCTTCATGTCGCATTAATATTCCTGAAGTCTGAAATGCAAAAATGTTCCACATTTAATCATTTTGTTTATTTTTAACGAAATAAATGTGGTTTAATCCATCATGAAATTAATATAGGCTATTTACTTAGTACATATCTGACATTAACGATTAACACACTGTTCATACTGCTCACAGGCTGATATCTAGTGTATTCATACCCCTCACTGTTTATTCATCATTTTATTCTGTAGATTGTGAACATTACTTTTCACTTTACTGCTTGTTGCACCTGGTTAGAAGCTAAACTGCATTTCGTTGTCTCAGTACCTGTAATCTGTGCAATAACAATAAAGTTTAATCTAATCTTGAGCAGGAACTAATGTAAGCTATTTACTTAGTACATATCTGACATTAACGATTAAACACGTTTGTGCATTCTTTATGAATGCAAACCGAGTCATTTCGTTTATTTTTAACGAAATAAATGTGATTTAATCCACATAATTTACTGTGTTAATTGTTTACTTAGTATTGTTTAACTTGAAGGTGCCTGATGTGAACATTTCCAGAATGTATTTTCTTCACTTTTTAAATGCCTCTGTGATGTGCTGCTACCCATTTCCCCTCGGGGACTAATAAACGAATACTATGACATTAACGATTAAACACATTTGTGCATTCTTTATGAATGCAAACCGAGTCAAGCCGACTCTAATAAACGAATACTATATATTGAACGTCCATTGAATGGCCTTTGTATGTATACAGTACAGTATAGCCCAACCATTTACCCCTTCCTTTTTTCCCGTCAAGAGTTTGAATTGGAGAAAGGTAATCGGTGGTGCTTTTATAGCCTATTGCATAATAACTGTGTGATTTATATTGCTTTTCAAATGCATATGGCCACCCATTTACACGGCTCTTCCCGTAGTTAGATCACTTTACATTTCTTCGAATTAATTTTTAATCACACACGTCTCCCCATCCCGAAAATAATAAAGAAAATAAAAAGAGGAAACAATTTTCAAGTTCAGTTTTCACCGTTTTATTTAAAATAACTGACATACAGTAACAGACACATGCCTATCTGCTGCGGAAGCCAGGACGAGCGATTTCGGGATCTGTTTTTCTGGGGCTCCTCAGTCTCTCGTTTACCCGGCTCCTGATCTTATGCCACTGGTCAATGTTCAGATTTGGGAACCGATTGGAAACATAGGACTCAATCTTTTGCTTCACATTGAGGGGAAGAGGCATTTTCCCATTGGTCCCAGTCCAGTTGGTTATTTTCACCATTCTCCCATAGCCTATGTTACAAATGGCGTTATGGCCATGAACATATTAGCAGCATAGATCTCAGGGCGATGCTGTCCCTTAAAAAAGCTGTCCTGGTAAAAACTTTCCTCTCATTCTGAGGAAACAGCCCTGGTGGGTTCATCAGGAGTGACCGCCGACCATGCCCCAACCCCCCCATGTTTCCTATGTATGTAGGGGACCCTTTGTTTAAAACTAATTGGCCATCGGAATGTGTGGAGTCACATTCCACAGCTCTCCCCCTCCCCCTCCTGTGATCCCCCGCACACAGGGAGATCGCTTTTCTGGAGTGAAGAGAGCTGAAATATTGATATTGCAGGTTAGAAACGTAAAATGCATTTTGACAGACACTTGGGGGAAATATGCTGCATTTTGAATGTCCGATAGTCCACCATTTCCACCGGAAATATCAAACATTTAATAAAAGTGAAAAACAATGAACAAGACTTAACGTATTCATCATAATTAATTATATTTATTTAGTTTGGATGTAGGTGATCTTCTACTATATGAACATTTTGGACCCAAAGTCACAACAAAAACGTAAAAACAGATTTTGAAAATGATTTTATTTTTCACAACACAAACATACACAACGAAACCATTTAAAAGCTGGAAATATATACATGGGATGTGACTATGATAATGTGAAAGTTTGATTGAGGTAGCATGGGATTTCATTCTGATAAGGCAAAAGTGTTATTATAAATATAATACATATACACATTATGTACAACAATCTGTTTTTATCTGTGCCACGCTTCAAAGCGGTTTCTGTCAACTACGACACAGAGAGCAACATCACAGATTCCTCCTCCTCCATGTCAAAAAACAAGCTTAAAGCTTGACTCACGTTCAGAGTTCTCTTCATCATAGTTGAGTCTTCAAAACTCAAAATCTATCTAACTATATCTAAATTCTCAATGTTTGTCTGTCACTTTACTTCAATCGCAGTCTCCCGCAGCCTCTCTTCGTCTCCCGCCGCCTGTCTTCGTATATCTTCGTCTCTCTCCATTTCCCGCCGTCTCTCTTCGGTTCCCACCGTCCCTCTTCGTCTCGTTTCGTATCACTCCGTTTACCTGATTACCTCACCCCCTCCCTGGTAAATACATCCTGTTGAGCAGAATCTACAGTTTCCAGTATTTTCCGTTTCGTAAAATGATAAAATACAGCGAAGATATTAAAATATGTGCTTCCATTATTCATACTTCTGAAATATATCTGTATTAACTTTATATCATCGTATGTCCGTGTTTATTGGGTATTTTTGCATGAAACAAAGACTGGCATATAGTTTCAAGCCAGTACTTTCGACAGAAATACACATATACATCCTGTTGAGCAGGATCTACAGTTTCCAGTATTTTCCGTTTCGTAAAATGATCAAATATGGCAAAGATATTCAAATATGTGCTTCCATATGTCATACTTTTGAAATGTATTAACTTTATATCATCGTATCTCCGTGTTTACTGGGTCTTTTTGCATGAAACAAAGACTGGGATATAGTTTCAAGCCAGTACTTTCGACAGAAACACACGGCAATGTTGTCCGGACTGTTGTTTTTATGCGGCACCGGCTTCAACAGGTCATGTGATCTGATCACGCCGGCGTGACGGTCGACTCCAAAGGGTTAATATTAAATACATATAAGTATTTTTACAACTTGTATTTAGAAATACTCTGTTGTAATTATTGATGCATACATGTGTTCATCCATTCAATGTGGCATCTGCTATAATGGGGTTAATGTATGATATTACTTAATAATACAATACATTATAATATATGATATGATAATTACATTTTAGTTGTATTCATTTCTTATTTCATAGTTTCTCATTATTATTATTATTATTTTGTATCGCTCATCTTATTTTTGATTTTATGTGAATCTGTGCTGTCCTGTTTTTCACTCTCACCCTGTTGCTGTTTGAACTACTGAATTTCCCCACGGGATTAATAAAGGTCCATTTTATCTTATCTTAATGTATAAGTTGATTTACTTCAATCTACTGTACAATATTACAGGAAATATACTGCATAAAGCAAACTATATACTTTATTTGATCTAAAATATTGATGTTTCTACAACACCCATTGTGTATTTTGTGAATGAAGCGCCATCTCATGGTTAAATCCTGTAATTGAACAAATGGGGAAATTGGGCAACGCCCTCTAGCAATTTGGCAACACCCCCAGCCACTGGCATCCGCTGGGCTTTTGACTGGGACACACCCATTTGAGTCTGATCTGGAGTGCTACATCTGTATATCACTTCCTCTAGATCAGTGGTTCTCAAACCTTTTCTGTCAGGCCCCCCCTTTGGAGGAAAGTCTTTAAGTATGTGAGAGTATTACATCCAACCAACACCTGATCTGCCGGATGTTGAAGCCCCTCTTTAGTTTTTCACCTGCAGGGCCCAGAGTGAAATGCTTTGGTGAGCACAAACTAGAGGGGACCAGCAACACCAGTGTGATTTTGGTGAAGTTGTGACTGTCCTGGACTTTCAGATGCCACGTCTTAAATCGTCCCGTTGTTCCCAGGCTGCGCGGCTGGGAGCCGTGTGGGACATCAGCGGCCTGGCAGTGCCAGATTCGCACGTAAGTAGTGGAGTCCATTGTTGTTGTATCATTGTAAAATGTGTTTGCATGTGCATTTTTTACAGGCAGGCACGTGCACAGATACACCCCTCTGTGGGCAAGCGAGCTGGTTATGATGAGGAGAATTTACTGATATACACTAGATTTCTTTGCATTCATTTTTAGATAACTGTCATGAAGCAGTGTTTGAAACATGGATTTCTTTTAAATATATACATTTCAAAATTAAATCACCGGTGTGACCCTTTATGCATTTGACCCGTTTCCCTTCTAAAATCCTCTGCACGTGCCCAGGTGTTATTGTAGCTGACATAATTTAAGAATTGTAAAGGTTCATTAAGTTTAATGTCGGTGTCATTTTCTCTGTTTTTAAATAGCCGCTGGCGGTACAGGTGACCGCCATAAAGTGCAGAAATGGCCAATTTCGTCCCTGACCGGACGACAACACAAATTGGTCGTACCAGCCGAGTCTCCAGACAAGGAAGTATGAATTGTTTTCAGACTTTGTGAACAGAGTCTGGGTAATCATTAGTGATTTTCATTTGAAATAATGTCTTCTGTTGTTACAGTGTGTCCTCCTTGTTGGAGCTTCACATCTCCGTTCCATCGTCGATGGAATTGTGAAGATGCCAGAGGGAAGGTTTTCCTTTGGTGCCATGTCCACACCGGGCGCATGCGCAACCCAGCTGCGAACCGAGGCAGCCAATGCTGTGCTGCCTAGGACACCAGATGCAGTCTGTGTGATGGCTCCCAGCAACAACCTGACATGCAGCAGGACCATCACTGAAGCAGGAGAGGGTTTTGGAAAGCTCCTTGCGACTGTCTGCTGGCCTAACGTAAGCTTATTTTTTATTGTATTTATTATAGTTCTTATAATATTACGTTTTGTATTCTTATCCATGTGGTTGTATGTTTATGTATTTCTGAAAAATGTACATTTTTATCAACAAATTGTGAAAAATAGCGTACCTTTGTAGTTGACAACTGTAACTTTGATTAGGTTTTTGCCTTGGACTTCGTCCCGCGCCTTACCGTTGACCCTGACTACCAAGACACGATGTGTCAGGAATTTCGTCGTGTTGCGGCACGTATGAGTATGTTTAACAAATATTTAGGTTCAAGTACCGTAAATCATTTTTATAATTTTCCTGTTTTTCATTATTTATTTATTTATTTTAAAGAGCAAAATATAATATCTGTGTGGATATGTTAGTAATTGATGTTGTTGGTTTTTTTAGGCGTGAAGTACACACCAATTGCAGAGTACTTCCCTTCGAAAGATCTTGACCTGTGGAGCAGAGATGGCGTGAGTGACATGGCAAATGGAAACGTTTTCTCTGTATACTTCTTTGTAGTTGAAATTCCAAGTTCCGTTCTTGAAAAAACATATTGAATGTTATGTGCTATTTGTAAATGTATTTTTATTTTCTGGTTTTTGCAGGTGCACTTGAGTGACAGTGCGGGAATTCCAATCCTGGTCGGTTCGATCTGGAACGCAGCATACATGCAACTTGTTCCAGCCGAGCCGACGCCATCTCCTGTTGTCCACAGAAGATCACCGCCTGCCAGGAGAGTCACTCCAAGGGTGGTTGCCAAATCACCGCAACTGGATCCTTCCAAGTGGACCGTTATCGGCCAGGGCAGGAAGGTAATTGTGTGGTTGACATCTTTCAGTAAGAGTGATATTCCCTGAGCAGTGTGCCTTGATAACGGTGGAAGAGTACCCATTTGATTAACACAAGCTATGCTATTTATCTTTACAGAGGAACCAACACGATGAACCTGAGCAGTCCATTGATGCACTTAAACCAGCAGGGACTGTTCAGCAGGAGGTAGGTTAACTTTGTATTATGCTTTGAAAGCATTGGGGTATGTTTTTGCAATTTATATGTACATCTTTTTCCCTTTTTCTAAAACAGTGTTTCTTCATTTTCATTTCACAGGAATTGGAGGAGAGTTATCTTCCACTGACACCTGTGTGGTTCAGCAGTGCAACGTTGGTTGAGATGGACAACATGAGTCCATCCCATCTTCCTGGCCCTGATGAGTGCACACCGCCGGTTCCAAAACGGCAAAAGGTCATTTGTTTGTTGCTTTGTATGTTGGTTGATGCCCTATTATAAAATGTATCCTTCCTGACAAACTTGAAATGTATTACAGTGAGGACAACTTATGCTGTCCATAAGGAGTTATTAGTGGAGGATTAATCATTTTGTTTTCCTTACGTTAGAAAGCAAAGTTGGAGCCGAAGCAGAGGGCTCCTGCCTCCAAGAGGACCCTGGCAATACGACAGGTTGTTGTTTTCTTCTTTTTTAAAGGCAATATAGGACTTGTTTAAAACTAAGAAGTTACACACATATTGGTGGTGTTATTTATTGTCAAGTTTACTTACTTGTTTTGTTTTTTAGGGGGAGGCAGCTCCCATGGGTGTGGAGGTGATTTTACGGCCACCTACCAGTAGAGGGACAGTTGCTGTGGAGCAGCAGGTCTGTGCTCTTTGTGTGAAGGATGTGCTTTCAGAGTGACATTTTAATGAAGCATGCTAATTTATTGACATTGTTACTTTTGCTCATTGTTAAAATAGTTTCAGTTGTTAGCCTGCATGCAGTCAACGTTGTTTCAAGTGTACACAATGAATGACAAGAAACCTCTCTTTTGAGTTCCATTCAATATGTGTGAGTAAGTAGAAAAACTAAACTTAATATATAATAATAATAATAATGTTGTATTCATAATTGTATAGCTTTCTATTATTTAGTTAAACGTTTGTGAAACAATTTTGTGTGGTTCAGCAGTGCAGTGCAGTGTTGTGTTTTTTTAGACTGAAATATGGATTCACCGTCAAAAATACCCCAGATCCAGGACACCGAGGCGGAGAACCTTAGAGGAGAGGGACAACTGTTCATTGCAAGTAAAATATTTAAATGACAACGCGTCGTGCAAGTAGGCTAACATTATCCTGCTTATTATAATGGCCACATTCTCAACAAAGTATATGTAACTTGACGCCATGCGAGTGTGTAAAAGTAGAGACTATGGCCGAAAAAAAGGAGAAGAGGCTCTTTCAGACGAAAATGTAATATTTGAAAGCGTGGAACAATTATTTGAAAGTGTGGGGATTAATCAAGCGATCTTCGAGGCTGCTTACAAATTGGTTGGTAGAAAGACACACGTTGTATCGAGAAGACAAATTGACGAAGTCTGGATTAATCAATACAACAAACCACTGTTAAAATGCTGGAATGCCAATATGGAAATTCAGTATGTGGTCAATGCCGATGCATGTGTTGTCTATATCATTTCCTACATCTCCAAGGCAGAAAAGGAAATGGGATTATTATTGGGTAATGCACATAAAGAAGCATCACAGCAGGGCAATCTAGATGCCAATGATGCATTTAAAAAGTTAGGGAGTGTGTATTTACACAACCGAGATGTGTGTGCCCAAGAGGCAGTCTACAGACATGCCCCTGAAGACATGCTCATGCCTGGTCCAATTGGTGCCAACAGGGAAACATACAGTTAAAATAAGTAGGCCATTACAAGTGTTAAAACAGATGGCAGATTCAAATAGTCTAACCACAGACAACATGTGGATGACTGGTTTTGTTGACCGTTACAAAAATCGGCCAAAGGACGCAGTTTTTAATAATATGTGTTTGGCAACATTCGCATCCGAATACAGGGTTATGTCACAGAGTGAAAGTTCCAAAAATGCCATCGAACTCCAAAATCAGTTTGGGTTTATTATTAAAAGAACGCGAACAAAACCAGCAGTTGTGCGTTATGCAACATTTTCAAAAACAAAGTCTCCGGAATTATTTTTCTACAGCAATTTTCAATTGTTTCTGCCGTATCGTATCGACGAGCAGTTAAAGCCACACACTTGGGAACGTGTGAAGAGTTTTACATGAGCGGTCGAGTTAGATTTGCTGATGGATCTAGACAGCTGGTGAAATCAGTGGTCGACGCGAATAGAGCTTTGTTTGAACTTGATTCGGATGAATTACAAAGAATCCAAGAGTCTTTAGACGGTAATGTAGATTTTGAAGACGCTTGGTGTGACCTGTGCCCCGGACAGGAATTGGAAAATCTTCCAATGCCAAGAAGAGCGGGAAAACATTTAAACCGTAGACGGGGAGCAAATAGACGCTATTCCTGATCTTGCCGTTAGTAATCGGCAAATTGGCCATTTGGAAAAGACAAAGAATATTTTGAGCAGAAGTGAAGGGCTGAAATTAGTTCGGTCTCTAAACGAAACCCAAATGTCTATTTTCTATCAAATACGACAATGGTGGTAAAAATCCGGACCCGTTTCACGTATTTATAACAGGGGGTGCTCGGACAGGAAAGAGCCATTTGATTAAGGCTCTGCAGTATGAGACAACCAGGTTGCTCTCATCACTTTGTGATCACCCTGATTCTGTGTGGGTGTTGTTGACTGCCCCAACTGGAATTGCTGCATACAATTTAGACGCAGCAACTATCCATAACACGTTTAGCATTGGCGTTAATTCAAAATTACCCTACACACCCTTAGGCGAGGAAAAAATAAATAGTCTGCGTGCCAAATATAGAAATGTGCACATTTTAATTGTCGATGAAATATCCATGGTCGGTCACAAACTCACGGCATATATTCATGGCAGATTGCGTCAAATTAATGTATTGATTATTCCCCATTTGGTAGAGTGGTAGTTGTTGGAGATTTTTTCCAGCTGCCACCAGTGAAAGGAAATGCCTTGTATGTAGAGAAAGTAGGATTTAACCTGAGGCACAACCTATTTAGCGTTGTAGAGCTTAAAACAAAAGTCAGGCAGAAAGATATTGTTTTTGCGGAACTGCTAAATAGGTTGAGAACACGCTCAAAAGAAACAGCATTGTCAGCTAGTGACATTGATTGGTTGAAGAGTTGAAACAGGGGAAGAAAGTTCAGCATTACACATTTTCCCCACAAACACTCAGGTTAATGATCATAATCTTGTGAATGTATACACACCCAGTCTTCCTGAAAGAACACCGTTGTTTATGGCGAAGGATCCGTCGCCATGGTAACGCCAAATTAAGTAACATCAGATTTGACCTAGAGCTGTTCAGGGCTGTGGTGTTAACCATCATGTGAAGTTTGGTGGCGTTCTGAAGCTGTGTCCCAATTCAGCGGCCGCATCCTCCTGAGGATGCATTCGAAGACCGCATACGTCACGAAGGCTGTCCCAATTAAAAAAAAAGACAAGATTCCTCCGCATGCAGCCCACAAATGCAGCCTTCTATTCCCAGATGTTGAGGATACATCTGATGTACACGCCGCGGTGTACCATATCCCAGGATGCAATGGGCGACGGTGACGAATGAGTTTTTTAAAAAGAAAATGGCTTCTAACGTCCCGGCAACGGCTGAAGCTTCGGCGGGAGCTGGATTTGTTTTTAAATGTAAGTATAGGGTTTCAACTCACCCAAATAGTAAACGACATGAAACAGTAAACCGATTTAACTGTTTTATTTAAAGATACGGGCGATTGGAGATGTCTTCTTTATATTACATACATAAAATAATATGAAGTGAAAATATTTCGACATGTTGTAAACCAGAACCATGGTTTTCATATTGTTGGGACTCATTATGAAGCTACATTTATTTATTTAACTGCTTTTGTTATTCAAATCTTACTGCAACAATTTGTTTTGATAGGGAGCAAGGAGCAGACTGCCAAATTCATTGAAATGCGTGGGGAGAATGAATCCCTCTTCACCGGGGCCAAATTCTCCGCGAGCATCGCTTTGAGGTAAGGCACAATATCCAGTTTGTATCGTTCTTCTTGTATGAATCATCCCTCATTTCATGCACTCCATTCTAATAAGACAACTAGTATTGTCTAGTACCGGGACTTCTGATTTGTACCCATCTGCGTACCGTTAGTTCTTACTGCGTACCAGCACCTCATGACGCATCTAGGTACGCATATTTGTTGTGTTTATGCTTAGTTGCAACTTCCACCCAGTAGTAATATTATATTATACTAGTATATTTTTAATTACTGAATCAAAGATATGAGGATAAGGATAGAGGGAGTCGTATGTTGTACAGATTATAAAGACCTTTGAGCCAAATTCTTGTTTGTTGTTGTTGCTAGGCGACGGGGGCGGCAAAAGGTAAGGATAACTGCCGGTGACGTACCAGGAAATGCTCCGTAGACCCTCTCATTTCGCCTTCCGTGGAGGACCCACGTCGGTTGGGTCCTCCAGCGGCTGGGTCCTCCAGCGGCTGGGTCCTCAGGAGGATGCAGCCGCTGAATTGGGACACAGCTACTCATTTGCACTGCATAGGAAAGTCATACAGAATATCTACATAGCTAGTCATACGGTAAGTTGCCATGTATTTTCTTAATCCTACGTTGGACCTTTGTAACCCCAATAAAATGTTCATTCCAAATTGTTATGTTGTCCTTATTTATTTACAATTCACGTGTTCTCTTAATTAATTTCAAGTGGGCGTCCATTTTAGTTTTAAGGCATGAGGAGGAGTAAGCACGTGGGCGTCCATTTTAGGTTACGAGCTGGAAAGGGTTTGACGGTTAGGATTGTAATTATAATGAGGGGGAGAGAGTATCAGGCAGTGAATTATAAGGGGCCACCAGAGAGAGCGAACCTGCCACAGAAATGAGAACATGGGGCACTCGCTGAGTCAGGGAAGAAAGGGTTTGAATCCTGCTGCCAAGACGGCTACAGGACTGAATGCACTGGCCATCCTTCCTCTCCACCGAGGCAGATCCAACTCCCACCTTAGACCCCAAGACAAATGAAATGAAGTTGAGTGATAGCTATCATAGTAGTGTTTTTACTATCACTCACATATAACAATTCTAATCCACATCTTCAGTCGTAAACCCAGGAGTCTGATTGTTTCGGCTTATTATAACTAAACAATCTCTCCCAGGATAGGCCTGCAAGGTTGTGACAGTCGCAGATTGATCTCAGTGGTTCTTATAAACTGTAGGGGCAGGGGAAAGGGTTAAGGCATGTAGTTTAGATTCAAATGAAATGATAATCTATGATGCATGTGTATTATCCTCGCAACTACAGTCGTTAAAATGTCCACTTTTATGTAAGGTTTGAGGGTGTGGTTCTGCAAGCCTCATTTGCATATTCACCTGTCGCGGCGCGCCCAGAGGCTTTTTAGTGGGCACGTCAACAGGATGCCAGGGGTGGTTCTCACGGGAGGAGGAAGCCTGTGAATGCGGGTATTCAGCGGGATAGTTACGGTTTCTCAGCATGTGTATATATGTAAAAATGCAATGGGGAAGTAACTGAAAGTAACCGTATGTGGATATTGCATCGACCGACCTGGAAGCCCGTCTCCTTGGAGAGGACGCGTACAGAGAGAGATTCTCTCCGACACAGGGTGAGATCGCTCCTGTGTGCCACGCAGGACCTCGTGTTTCTTTTTAGTGTGGAATATAGCCTGAAAAGGCCTACAAACATTTCTGTTTTTGCCGCCGACGGGCGCAGGAGCAACAGTTTTTTTCTCAATGAACAATAGCCTGGATTAGGCAGTAAAGACACTTTTTGTGTATCGCAGAGCGGACTGTTTAGTTTTGTTTGTGTTGTGTGGCTGGAAAACTGTCAATATAATGGATCCATGCATGAAATCTGTCTCTGTTTATTTTGTTTAAGGAGCAGATTATCCGCTTATTATTTCTGTTTACCTTTATAATTTTATTTCATTCAAGAACCCCTTGTGCGTTTAATTAACACAACTAGTTTAGATAGTTGATCGTTACAAGGTGATCAAATCCAAGCAGTGTGTATTATAGGAACATGTAGCTGTGCGTGAGTGTTCAGCATTCAGGAGGAGATGCAGCTCTACGCGTGCGCACGAGAGATGCATTGGCTGCGCTGCATCAGGACAGAGTGAGCCGGAAAGGGCTTCCACACGCTGTTTATATAGAGGTGTGGGAGGGGCTTATTTCCCATGTAACTTTCGTGAAGCCTCCGTATGTCACGGTGAGCCGGTGAGTATCCATAGTTTTTTCTTAATCCTGTTTTTGACCTTCGTGACCCCAATAAAATGTTCATTCCAAATTGTTATGTTGTCTCTGTATTTATTTACAATTCACGTGTTCTCTAAAGTGGGCCTCCATTTAATTATTTCAGGCGTGAAAAGGAGTACTGTTCTAAACAGTTTAAAAGTGTCAGATATAGGCCGCGGCCGCCTTGTTGCAATTGCACTGGTTTCAGTTGGCTTCAATTCGTTTTATATCGTCAGCCATAATGACTAACATTATGAAACCAAATAAATGCACGTGATTGTTGCATAACAATATGATAACGCTCCGTTTTTAATAAGTCACGTTTTTTGGGAGGGGCGGAGGACCATCTAATTAATGTGTCTACATGAATATAATTAAATGAACGGCATAATTTAGGCATTGTATTTCCTGGATTAGGCTACCTTCGTTTTAAAATATACTATCCAAATTTCACATCTGAAATGGCCAACAATTATCACTTTAAACGCCACAGGTTAGGCCACTTGATTATTATTATTATGTAATTATTAACATCCAACGCTTTTTGAGCCAAATACGCAACTGCGTGTGTTCATAATTGCATGATGTCAGCAGCTCGAATACATCGTCCAGCTGAACATTTAGGGGAAACGCAACAAATGAATAGTTTATTTTCAGTAAGTGTTACTGGACAGCTCCTCAAAGTCCTACAGCTTGTATTTAAGGCAGCGCAGCGCTCTCCCTCGGGAGCTCCATTCCCCTTTAATCGTGCTCTGTGAATTCTGTAAATTATTTCACTGCTCATACACTGAACAAAAATATAAACGCAACACGTTTATTTCTGCTCCCATTTTTCATGAGATGAACTCAAAGATCTAGAACATTTTCTTTATACACAAAATAACCATTTCTCTCAAATATTGTTCAAAAATCTGAATAAATGTGTGATAGTGAGCACTTCTCCTTTGCCGAGATAATCCATCCCACCTCACAGGTGTGGCATATCAAGATGCTGATTGGACAGCATGATTATTGCACAGGTGTGCCTTAGGCTGGCCACAATAAAAGGCCACTCTGAAAATGTTAGAGCTGTTAAATGCTGTTAAACCTGTAGCAAGACACCTACCTGATGTCAGAGGCCCTTGATAGCATACTCCTGACATGCAGTCCCACCAGTGAGGCCAGATCAGATGCTAGTGGGCTGAAGACCTACTTCATGTCTGGCTAAAAGTACTGCAATGCATTGAGGACAGGAATACAATTCTCCAGTCTGGGAAGATCTCACTCGACATAGAGACAGCCAATATCAGAGACTTAAAGGAAGAGATGAGGAGTTAGTTATTTTCCAAAACGCTATAAACGCCAAATTTAAAACAATTGAGTTTGTCGTGCCATTTTGCTGTGTACTGAACCTATCAACGTTTCATGCCAAATCGCTATATATCCTTGTTTAATATGTACGGCAAGGTGCAGTTCCTTTCCAAACCGCGATAAGCGCCGAACCCATTATGAGCCTAAACGCGATATGTCCTCTCTACCAATCAGAATTCGGTGAGTGTTCTACGCAATCCAACATGGCGGCGCTCTGAGTCGAGGTGTGTTTATGTTCATTCAGTCTTCAAAATAAGTCTTTAAATGTCTTTAAACTGTTGTAACACCTTTTGATGGCCTGGATGAGCCAGTGAGACCTACACCTGGGGGTAGAAAACGTCGACTGGACAAAGAAAACAACAAAAAACAACAACAAAAGAAGGTTCATCACTCGGGTGGCGTGTTAATACCGACTGTGGGATGTCAACACAAAGCTGCTGCGAAAGGTTTCTGTCAGGCCGAGAAGCTGTCACCGGACGACCTGATGATGAACTTCAACCATTTGTATGAAAAACCAAACAAGGTTGAGCAGGACCGGGCTATACTTCATCTCCTGGACATCATGCAAGTGAAAAGGAAGCGTCCGAAAGTTCAGGACGTAAACAAACAAAAAGACCGGAACGTATCTGTCAAGTTCAATCTCTTGTGCAACAGTCACCCAGAGAAGGTTCCCGCTTGCAAGGCGACCTTCATTAAAGTGTTTGGTGAGTACAACTTTCGTTATTTTAATGTAAAAGGACCACTTACTTCCGGACAGCTGTATACTTACAGACACAAAACAATATTAATATGTGCTCCTGAATTATTGTATTGCTCTATAAATACAATCAGCAAACATTTAACATATTTCAACAGCACTTTTTGCACAATACAGCAGGGTTGTTAGGTTACTACAATAATTCCCTCTCATATACTAGTGTTGTTGCTCACAATTTTGACCTCTGTATTAGCAATTAGCTGTTAGCTCCTGGTGGTTGGATTTGAATGTCAGCAGTTGAACACACATGAACCTTATAGTACCCGAGGTCTCTTTGACCAAAATAAACTAATATTTGTCTTTTGCTGTTATAGATCAGAGCCCAGGAAAAGGCCAGGCTAAAACTCTCCAAAAGAAGAAATAAGGAGGGAGAGAAAGACAGTGGTAATTAAAATGCATTTTACATTATATTCTAATATAATAAACATCACTTTATGATTCAATCCTCAAAGAAATGTTTGAAATGGTCATAATCAGCATAAATATTGTTATTGTAAGTTACGTTAAAAAAAAGTGTGTTTTGTTTAATCACTGTGACCTTAGCCTTTGATCTCCAAAATCTAATCTGTAAATCTCTGAGTCCAAGTTCAAAAAGTAAATGTAATGTAAATTATACAGAGTCACTTAAGGCATTCCAAAAATATCACAAACATACGTAAGAGTTAAGGTCACACATTTATCACAACATCTTCTAATTCACCATTGAGTCAAAGATGTGTGCCTAAGCATATTCTGTTGATTCCCATGTTTAATTGAATTACAGTTTTTAATTGTTGTCTTTTCGTCTATCTATAGTAGCACCCAGAATTCAAAACAAGCGGCCCTGGATTGCAGGTGAAAGGACTGCGATACAAAATCATCTCCAAAGATTCTTGGATGAACGGCGAGTTCCAGGAAAGGATGACTGCGTTCAATGCATCGAAAAAGAGAGTGCTTTAAACAGAAGGTCCTGGAAGGACGTGAAAAACTATGTTCACAACCGAATTGTGACACTAAATCGGCAATCGGCGTCAACGATGCTCAATTTCTAATCATACTTATTCCGAAGGGCGCTTATTCTTCTTTTTGTGGTGTTCCCTATCCTGTATTGTGTTTGACATGTTAATGGTCTGCAAAGCCTCCAGAGGTAGTTTATTTCCTTTTTGAACTTTAAAATAAGTTCACAGTTCACATTGTACAATCGGATTACATGTAGTGATTGATCTATACAGGGTTAAACGCGTGTTTGAATAGGAGACACACAGTCTCCGTGTGTTATCTGCAGGTACCGTTGCCTTCTTGCTGTGTTGTGTAATATTAAAGCATGCACTCGTGCACAAACTGCAGATAAAACTTCTCCAACCTGCACGTAAATTAATAAATATAATACTGGTACCAGATATGGCATTCATTGCAGTTTTGTTGATACTGATATTCATTAGATTATTTCATAAAAAGCTATCTGTATTTTTGTACAGCAGTCTAATCGATGGACTGAACATTAATTGTATGCATTATGTTCTCTCTATGAATCTCAAACTGTTCAAACACTTTTTAAAGGCAATAAAATTGCAGCTAAGAATAACTTCAAGCTTTACACAGAAGCTAGCTTAACTAGTATTCTATGGTGTTCCCCATTATGTGTCAAAACTCAACAACGCCCAAAAACCAGGTCCTCACTTCGATACCAAACTGGCTTGAAAAGTTGTATTTTTCCTTTGTTTTTAAAAAGAAGCTGAGGTGGTAACTTAATTCAGGGGGCCACCTAGTGCTGAAATGCAGAATTAACTTCTCTCTAAGTATAGCAGAAAGGGTGGTCCTCACTCCCCATGTTAATTGACCCGGTCCTTGCTTCAGTGCGCATGCAGGAATGTGTGTGTGTGTGTGTTGGAGGGAGAGAACAGAGGGGATGGATTCAGAAGTTGTTAAACAACTGATGGATTTTATGATCCACCACATTTATCCTGATGGCCTGAATAGAACACAGAGGTTTATTATCAAGAGAAGAGCAGAGACCTTCAGGATTATAGGTAACAATGTCAGACATGTGGTCTTCAGAACATCATCTGCTATGATAACACTCAATACATGCATAATTATGACATTTCACTACCAGATGGGGAACTGCACCACATATGCAGGAGGAAAACATTTTTTGCAGAGCGCCTCGCCAAAGTCGTGGTGTCAGCCAAAGAAGCCAACGATCTCTTTGAGGAATTCCATGATAGCCACATTGGTGGACATGTTGGAAGGGAAAAGACAGGCCATCATTCAACTATATTATTGGCCTGGCATGGAGGAGGATATCCGCAAGTGGGTGAGTTCAAAATGATGAGGTCAATTACACATTATGGTACAAAAGTGCAACACATCAAAGTGTATAGCGTTTTTTGGTTCAGGTTCTTCTTTCAGCTTTCAAACATGTCAACAGTAATGTGCTGCAATGCTCATGTGTATGTTTCTCAGGTAACAGAGCCTCTGTTGCTGGTTGGCATGGACCTAGTGGGTAAACTCACAGTAACCGATGGTGGCAATCAATACATTTGTGTCCTGGTTGATTATTTCACCAAATGGGCAGAGGCATACCCACTTAAAAATAAAACAGCAGATGAGGTGACCAAGTGTATTCTTGATTTCTTTTACAAATGTGGTGCACCCAAAAGACTGCTAACAGATCAAGGCGGGGAATTTTGCAATACGGTCCTACTTTGAAGCATTATGACTCCCCATTATGTAACTGTGCTAACTTATTTCCTGTTTGTCCCAATGTTCACTTCAAGGTCAACTATAATGTCTGTTCGACCTTCTTGTGTTTGTACTTTACCTGAATGTAGGTCCCTGAACAAACTTGTGGAGGGTCAGCCCAAACGGTGGGACCAACTCCTCCAAGGGACGATGTTTGCTCTTCGGACTAAGCCTCAGTTGACCACAAAGTGCAGTCCTTACTATCTGATGTTTGGGAGGAGGCGAGGTGCCCGAGAAGTATGAAGTAAGATCTGCTAATGTCCTCATCCTTTAGAATGTTTTTTATTTCAAACATCTATGCTTTCTGTGGCAGATGACAGAAGACAAAGTCCGCAGCGTGGTGGAAAGAGAGGAACTCTTCGAGGGACTCAGGAGGCAGTTTTCAACGAGTTGAACACCAACATTAAAAAAAAAGCCAAGATAAGGTCCGCAAAAGAAAACTAGACCATGGGCAAGTAGACCATTTTAAAGTGGGGGATTTAGTTTTAAAAAGAAACAAACGTTTAGAACAAAGAAATGGCGGAAAGCTGGAGCCAGACATGTTGAGACCAAACAGCAAACTCTGGGGAAGAGCCGGGACGCCAATACGGAAGTGCCACACACTGCAGTTCATATATTGGCCACTAGGGACTGGCTGCAGAAAGGAGCAATTTCCATAGACCCCCATGTTAAAATGCCCAACTTTACAGCAGAAAAAAACATGTTTCTACCCATGGCTCCATGCATTTTATTATCGATATAGTTTCTGGAGGAAAAAAAAAGCTTTCTCGTGATGCTAGCCGGCTCTCCGACTGGCTGTTCTTAAATAACATGCAGAATATTCATTCGTGGACGGATCACATTTCAAAGTCATGCGGAGCGATCACAACATCTTTCATGTTTCTGAAACATGTGAATAATTTCATTCGGTATTTCTCTGAGTCCAAACCGCCAGGATGCAGATTAAGACAGACTGATATTGTCCATATAATGAGAGATTAAAGCCCTCATGAAAAAGACTGTTACTCTTCACCAGTTTAAGATGAAAGCTGACAAACTTGATCGTATTCCGAGCCGAGCAGATCTCCTTGGCGCCATGGCGGCCGCTGAAAACAGAATACCACAATTGCTTGAGATCATGTCCCGCGCGCCAAACACCTTAACTCAGCATCTATTGTACGGCTATATCACCCTGCATTGGAGCCTCTTGTTTGGTCATCGCCCTGGCGTATACAAGAATATGACGGATAATGAAGTGTTGGATGCGGAGAGAAGAGGGTGTGCTAACGGCTACGTCATCCAGGTTCATAATCACAAGACTGCCATGACATTCGGAGCAGCACAGCTCGCGCTCACTGCCAATGAGTTTAGCTGGGTCAAATGTTGGATGAATATAAAACAAGGATTGCCTGGTCGACAGAACAACTATCTGCTTTGCACAACGGGTGATTTCCCTTCCAATCACCTGCACGAGCACTTGAAGAAAGCATGGCTAGACATTGGCCTGTGCAGTCCCATAACGTCCACTATTCTCCGCACTTCCCTGGCTGACAATGTGAGTGAAATACACACTATTTTCTGTTGTTGTTTGGGAGTTGAAACTAAACTAATGTGGCTTTGTCTCTACAGATTAAGCACCACCAAGGTCCCGAAAGCCGGTCAATGCTCTCAAAGTACATGTGTCATAATGTCTCAACTGCTGATCGATACTATGCGAATGTCCCGGGTATTCAGAAAGCGTTTGAAATCCGCCAAATGTTCCGGGCATCTTCTGCCGCAGCCCACATATCGGAGCTGAGTGGTAGAGCTGCATCTGATGAGCAATCCAGATAGGAGTGCTGGAGGATGCGAGGGCTGCCTACACTTCTCTGTTCCCCTGGTGTGAGGTCCAACTAAAACGCCTGCCATGAAGCCTTGGCTGTTTATGCAATGTAAATTGTTGAAATCATGAAAATGTTAAATAAAAAAAACATTAACACCACTTTGTCCCATGTTTCAAACACTAATTGATGGGTATACAATCCTTGTGATTCACCCTGTATTCACAGCACTTTTCCCCACCTTTCACACACTTATTCCTGGGTAAGAAAGCCATGGGCATCACCCTGGATCTCTGCCTGTGTGCCTGTGAAATGCACATTTGAATTAAAACAGTTTAAGGCACTTTTAACACTGACGTACCCAGGATTCAAGCTGCTTTCCTGGGTTACATAGTGCTGTGAAGCAGCCTGTCCTCTGGGTGGGAGAGCAAGCCCTTTATTGGTGTATGTATTTGTGATAAGTGTGCGTCTTTACGCAATGCTGTTGGCCTTGCTGTTTGATATATATTGTGCCGCAGCACATGACGGTTTTGTGTGCCCTCCCATGAAAATCATATGCCCTCCCTTTAGATTTGTTCTGGCGCCGGGTCTGAATGCGCATCTCCCTGATGCATGAACACATGGTGTCATACAACGGCCAAAAGGGTAAGAATACATGAACACTTAAGATTCTTAGTTGTGTGAGCCGATAACGACTCAAAGAAGTAGTGCAAAATAAAAAGTGTGACTTCCTTCTTTTGGGGGTGGGTTGTGGAGGATGTTAGTGGATTGTCAACCGGGGAGCCTCGCTGCCGGGAAATTCTACAGATGGCCAGTCTGCCCCTGAAAAATGTCTATGCACACGTTATTAATAATAAAAAATAAAACTAGATGTTTTTATTTTGTAACCCCGGTTAGCCGGCTGTTCATAAATAACATGCAGAATATCCGTTCGTGGACAGATCATATTTCAAAGTCCTGCAGAGCGGTCACAACATCTTTGATGTTTCTGAAAAAATTGCTATTGACGGCGAGGCCAAGGGCATCTGGCTTCCCGGGTGGAGGCCAAACAGATCAACATCTCTCCCTTCCTACCTGGGGGAGAATAAAGACTGCACTGAGGAAGAGGCGCCGCTCCGACAAACGGGAGCCAATTTGGACACTCGGTTCAGGAGGTTCTTTAACCCAGACCAGGACTAGCGGGTTCTGGGTTGAGTAACTTTGTATATATTTGAATTTATTCGCTGTGTTTTTAGTGTTTATTATTTGTTATATTATTGTGTGGTGTTTAAAGAGTTCAACTTTATTTGTTACTGTTCCTTTATTTATGTTCAATAAATGCTCTTTTTCCTCACAAAGATATTTGTCTGTGATTTCAACTCATTCCATCTGTCACTTTAGAAGGAATTGCTAAATCACCACTCCAGGTGGACTTTTCAGAGGACAGCCCGTGTTTGTCAGGTGGGAAGCTGCTTAGTTGAAAGAGGGCAGTCTACAGTTCTACAGTTCACACATACCAAGCCGTTTATGATATGAATACATGTAACAACATTCTGAGGTTAGGGTTAGGTTGGATGAAAGAATCCGGTACCCAGACATAATCTGGATACACGTAATGCACTGGCCATCCATGTACTGATTTGGAGTTTAAGTTTGGGGGTTGATAAACCGTTATAGTTGTTTTGGCATACAACCTGCCTTAATTTGTACACATCGTCAGTAGTGCTCCTCGAATCATCAAACGTTTCGACCCATCACTAGACGTTCTCCTCGAGGTGGGCCCTGCAAGGGTGATCAAACCATGCAGTGTGTATTTTTCCATTTAAATATAGTCACATGGTCACATAGTCATGACATCTGGCAGGAGGATAATTCCCACGTCTGAGTTTTATCTCCCCTAAACCAGACGTCCCTCCCATCCGGAAAGGTGATATGCGTTGTTATGTGATACCATATATTTTAAGTTTAAATGTGGCTTGTTGCTCTTCATCCCTGCTGCTGTCAGTGCCCTGTGAGGCCTGAGACAGGGATGAGCTTGAGAGGAGGAAGCCTGCTCTTTATAGAGATGTAGGCGTGGTCTAATTGGCTGTTGATACTTCCGTGTTTTATGTCAAGTAGAGTCGAGTATGTACATTTCTGTTTCTTCTGTAATTACAGGAATTAATATTTTCTCTTAAATTCCCCCGTAGGCTTCACGGTAAGGAGAGATGAATATATTTCAGAGTCAGAGAGGACTGAGCGGGAGAGAGAGGCAGAGGGCTCTTTTATAGAGCTTGTGGGAGTGTCCTATTCGGAGCACTCATTCATCGTGTATCACGGTACATTATTTAAGTGTCCTGTTTGGTGCACCCTGTATCTCGTGTCACGGTATTAATATTATCCATCATCCCTTCATGTGTTTCACGATAAGGAGTGGTACGGTCTGGTTCCAGTGAGCCTTGCTGTGAAACTCCATGAAACGCAGCTGTGCGCGTGTTTTCCCTCTGTAATTCAGGCATTAGTATTATCTGACTCTTTTCTCTCAACACTTTGGTGTTTTCAACGGTAAGTATTTTACAACGTAAACAAAAAACAAAAAATGTTTACAAAAAAACGATACAAGACCTTTCTCGTTCTTAATATAGACTATATTTAGGGTCGATATGGGTTGACCTTACTTTAAAATAGCATATCTCTGTGACCGGATATAGTTTGGCTTAGACCCCGGCCCCACGAGGACGCTATCATAGTAGTGTTTTAACTATCACTCACATATAACAATTCTAATCCACATCTTCAGTCGTAATCCCAGGAGTCTGATTGTTTCGGCTTATTATAACTAAACAATCTCCCCCCAGGATAGCCCTGCAAGGTGATCAAATCCAAGCAGTGTGTATTATAGGAACATGTAGCTGTGCGTGTGAGTTTCAGCATTCAGGAGGATATGCAGCTATACGCGTGAGCACGAGAGATGCATTCGCTGCATCAGGACAGAGTGAGCCGGAGAAGGCGTCCACACGCTGTTTATATAGAGGTGTGGGAGGGGCTTATTTCCCATGTAACTTTCGTGAAGCCTCCGTATGTCACGGTGAGCAGGTGAGTATCCATAGTTTTCTTAATCCTGTTTTTTACCTTTGTGACCCCAATAAAATGTTCATTCCAAATTGTTATGTTGTCTCTGTATTTATTTACAATTCACGTGTTCTCTAAAATGGGCCTCCATTTAATTATTTCAGGCGTGAAGAGGAGTACTGTTCTAAACAGTTTAAAAGTGTCAGACATAGGCCGCGGCCGCCTTGTTGCAATTGCACTAGTTTCAGTTGGCTTCAATTTGTTTTATATCGTCAGCCATAATGACTAACATTATGAAACCAAATAAATGCACGTGATTGTTGCATAACAATATGATAACGCTCCGTTTTTAATAAATCACGTTTTTTGGGAGGGGCGGAGGACCATCTAATTAATGTGTCTACATGAATATAATTAAATGGAATGAACGGCATAATTTAGGCATTGTATTTCCTGGATTAGGCTACCTTCGTTTTAAAATATACTATCCAAATTTCACATATGAAATGGCCAACAATTTTCACTTTAAACGCCACAGGTTAGGCTACTTGATTATTATTATTATGTAATTATTAACATCCAACGCTTTTTGAGCCAAATACGCAACTGCGTGTGTTCATAATTGCATGATGTCAGCAGCTCGAATACATCGTCCAGCTGAACATTTAGGGGAAACGCAACAAATGAAGTTTATTTTCAGTAAGTGTTACTGGACAGCTCCTCAAAGTCCTACAGCTTGTATTTAAGGCAGTGCAGTGCTCTCCCTCGGGAGCTCCATTCCCCTTTAATCGTGCTCTGCGAATTCTGTAAATTATTTCACTGCTCATATATTTGCGGGTTCGGGTCAGGTTGCAGATCTTGTGCCGACGGGTCGGGTTGCAGAACTAATTGGCAATATGTGCGGGTTGCGGGGCGGGTTCGGTATTGCACGTCGCGGGAGCCGGTCTTGAAAATCAGACCCGTGCAGGACTCTGCCACACATACACACACCCTCCCGATGGCCAGTCGGTGCCTGCCGGTGAGCGTGGAAGTGTGGTCTGCCGCAAGCGCGCGGCAGGAGCGGGGCTGTCAGCATCTGCTTGTAGATGGTATTTTAAACTTGATGTTCTCTGAAACAACGGGACGGCCGTGGACAAAAAATACACATGCGTTAATCGTGTTTTTTTTTGTTATTAACGCGTTAACTTGACAGCCCTAATAAAAACACAACACTGTCATTGCAAGTTGTTTTTTTGGAGCATGTAAAACCAAAGAAAATACAAATGAAACAAAAGATGATACAGACATGATACAGTACTATACAAATGAATGCAATAACAAAACGAAATATGTTTTAATAATTGAATAATCTGTAGTATCATTGTCTGATATCAATAAACAACAAAGCTTTAGCTAATTACACATCCGAAAAGGGGTCGGAAGAAGTTTACACTTATTTAATCCGACCCCTTCTCCCTTTTTTTTACATCTTAATATAGAAGTGCAGTGACACTCAGTTGAGTTTTATGTCCACTGCTAAATTCTTTATTCAGGCACATTTTTAGTTGTGCGGTCCATATCTCATTAACATATCTAATGTTAGTAACTATTAAAGAACAAATGGGGACAATTCTGTTTTAATGTAGTTTGACCATTGTAACTGCTGTGCAGACATTCTGATAACATAGGGCCTCTAACTAATTACCTTCTGGCGTCTGCAGCTGACATGCCCCCATTCTTTATGCACCGGGTCCATGGTGAAGGCTGGGCTGTACAGGACCATCCGGAGGGTCCTGGACAGGTATCTCATGGCCACTGAGTACCTGAGTGCCGTCAATGCAAGGAAGGTCGGCGGGTGGTCACAGGGCATCATCAGGCAGCTGGCCCCCACCTACAGCTGTACTTGAATTGACAACATACCGTATATATAAATAAATGCATTAAATGTGATGACGGAGCTGTATGTAATGCTTGTTTTGTGTTTCTGCAGGCTGTCCTGTGACCAGAGGGTGGTTACACAGCTGAAGTCCCGCACTCTGGGCAACAGTGCCACTCAGCTGTGCAACACCCTGCGGGAGCAGCACTCAGACGCCTGGATGCGGAGGGCGATCCAGTACCTCGGCGTGTGCGAGCAGTTCTTGGCCTTGTGCAGCGTGAGGGGGCAGTTTCCACCACCGCCCATAATGCCCACTCTGCCCTCACCCAGTTGGCTGCTGACGGTCTACGGCTACGACATAATGACGCGGCTGGATGAGTACAAGGCCAGGATCACGTCCACCTTCGGATCCATCCTGAAGATGGATTCCACCAAGAAGGTCAGTATAGTTTGGCCCAATTTCATTTTTTTCTTACATCCGCCGTGTGTTTATGCGGTCACATTTGAAATATCTCTCTGTCCAGGTGACGAAGAAGCTCGCCGGTACCGCTTCCGACACGGCCGCCTGGGTTACCAACGTTGGTAACGAATACGGGCAGGTCCTCATCAGCGTCCTCACCTGCTCAGAGGGCGCCGAGGGCCTGTCCAGTATGGCGGCCGGACTGATGAGGTGGTACCGACTCGCCGGGGTATCACCCCCCCAGCTGATCTACGTGGATCGGGACTGCTGCAACAGAGACGGCGTGTCAAAGACAGCTGCCTTGTTTCAGGTCTGTTCATACTAGTACTGATAATCATAGTAGAACTGTAGCAATATTATTTATCTTACACAACATGACTATTGACCAAAGTCACGCTAGGTGTTACAACATTATAAAAACAGAAAAAGAAAAATTGTACTCCAATAATCAGACAAACTTTTGTTTCCTTTTCACAGGAGTGGAGACAGCTTGTGGTGAAATTGGAAATCTGATGCGACGTTTCGCAGCAGGTGTCACCACAGAGAGCCACGAGCTGTACCCCGCCTTCATGAGGCAGCTGTCTCTGTGCATCTTCGAGGTGGACCCCGGAGATGCCCGCCGTCTCACTGAAGCCAAGCGGTCCCAGACGCTCTTGTTGTGTTTCTACTTTCTTCCTGTGCTTCAGAGTTGCAAGGCCGGGAGCTTCCTGTCTCCTAACACATTCGCTGTGGAGGATCCGGAGCAGGAGAATAAGTTTAGTTTCTGCCTGCAGGAGTCTCTGAGATCGCCAGCAGTCAGCCTCTCTTACAGGTACTCCAATCGTACTTTTTAGTTCTTATATTTGTCCTCCGAGTGAGAGCTTGGCAGAGTGTCATTTCCCTCAGCGGGTGGCACAGGGTTTGTGGGTAATATCGACAGATACGAGATGAATCATGACTCACAGCAGGAGTCCAGACATGCTTGTGTAAGAATCCTCCTCGGCCTATGAAAGATGTGAAACCCCTGACATTTTACCGTTAAGCATGGCTTTTACGTCGGCCTCTCTGTCGTTGAACAATCTTTCCATTGGCACAGTGGAGATTGTTCACCATTAATCTTTGTCTTGTGGAAAGTAGTTTGGCATGTATTCTTAATGTACTGTTAATGTTTAATGGGCACTTCAAGTAGTGAGGCAGTAATGTTTCCATTTCTGTTACACTCCCTAGCCTGCACGGTTAGGATCCAAGCTGAACAGATCTCGTTTGACACCACATACCACACTGACATAGCTAGCTAAATGCAGGCAGGTACACATGTAATACAAATGTCCATTCTTAAAAGCCTTGTATTGATTTGTTGCCACATGATGTTTATTGAATCTCTTCTCTTTCTCTTAGGGTTATCACATCCACATTACGGCGTCCGTAAAACCAGAGCCAGTCCAAATGAAGGACATCATCTTTTGCAGTGGAGCCACCCTCCTACCTACAGATGTAGCACTCCAGATCAGACTCAAATGGGTGTGTCCCAGTCAAAAGCCCAGCGGATGCCAGTGGCTGGGGGTGTTGCCAAATTGCTAGAGGGCGTTGCCCAATTTCCCCATTTGTTCAATTACAGGATTTAACCATGAGATGGCGCTTCATTCACAAAATACACAATGGGCGTTGGAGAAACATCAATATTTTAGATCAAATAAAGTATATAGTTTGCTTTATGCAGTATATTTCTTGTAATATTGTACAGTAGATTGAAGTAAATCAACTTATACATTAAGATAAGATAAGATGGACCTTTATTAATCCCGTGGGGAAATTCAGTAGTTCAAACAGCAACAGGGTGAGAGTGAAAAACAGGACAGCATAGATTCACACAGATTAATAAAATCAAAAATAAGATGAGCGATAAAAATAATAATAATGAGAAACTATGAAATAAGAAATGAATAAAACTAAAATGTAATTATCATATCATATATTATAATGTATTGTATTATTAAGTAATATCATACATTAACCCCATTATAGCAGATGCCACATTAAATGGATGAACACATGTATGCATCAATAATTACAACAGAGTATTTCTAAATACAAGTTGTAAAAATACTTATGTATTTAATATTAACCCTTTGGAGTCGACCGTCACGCCGGCGTGATCAGATCACATGACCTGTTCAAGCCGGTGCCGCATAAAAACAACAGTCCGGACAACATTGCCGTGTGTTTCTGTCGAAAGTACTGGCTTGAAACTATATGCCAGTCTTTGTTTCATGCAAAAATACCCAATAAACACGGACATACGATGATATAAAGTTAATACAGATATATTTCAGAAGTATGAATAATGGAAGCACATATTTTAATATCTTCACCGTATTTGATCATTTTACGAAACGGAAAATACTGGAAACTGTAGATCCTGCTCAACAGGATGTATATGTGTATTTCTGTCGAAAGTACTGGCTTGAAACTATATGCCAGTCTTTGTTTCATGCAAAAATACCCAATAAACACGGACATACGATGATATAAAGTTAATACAGATATATTTCAGAAGTATGAATAATGGAAGCACATATTTTAATATCTTCGCCGTATTTTATCATTTTACGAAACGGAAAATACTGGAAACTGTAGATCCTGCTCAACAGGATGTATATGTGTATTTCTGTCGAAAGTACTGGCTTGAAACTATATGCCAGTCTTTGTTTCATGCAAAAATACCCAATAAACACGGACATATGATGATATAAAGTTAATACAGATATATTTCAGAAGTATGAATAATGGAAGCACATATTTTAATATCTTCGCCGTATTTTATCATTTTACGAAATGGAAAATACTGGAAACTGTAGATTCTGCTCAACAGGATGTATTTTCCAGGGAGGGGGTGAGGTAATCAGTTAAATGGAGTGATACGAAACGAGACGAAGAGGGACGGCGGGAACCGAAGAGAGACGGCGGGAAATGGAGAGAGACGAAGATATACGAAGACAGGCGGCGGGAGACGAAGAGAGGCTGCGGGAGACTGCGATTGAAGTAAAGTGACAGACAAACATTGAGAATTTAGATATAGTTAGATAGATTTAGAGTTTTGAAGACTCAACTATGATGAAGAGAACTCTGAACGTGAGTCAAGCTTTAAGCTTGTTTTTTGACATGGAGGAGGAGGAACCTGTGATGTTGCCCTCTGTGTCGTAGTTGACAGAAACCGCTTTGAAGAGTGGCACAGATAAAGACAGAAAAAACAGATTGTTGTACATAATGTGTATATATATTTATAATAACACTTTTGCCTTATCAGAATGAAATCCCATGCTACCTCAATCAAACTTTCACATTATCATAGTCACATCCCATGTATATATTTCCAGCTTTTAAATGGTTTCGTTGTGTATGTTTGTGTTATGAAAAATAAAATCATTTTCAAAATCTGTTTTTACGTTTTTTTTGTGATTTTGGGTCCAACATGTTCATATAGTAGAAGATCACTGCTCTAAACAAAGTCAAAAATCCTACATCTAAACGAAATAAATATAATTAATTATGATGAATACGTTAAGTCTTGTTCATTGTTTTTCACTTTTATTAAATGTTTGATATTTCCGGTGGAAATGGTGGACTATCGGACATTCAAAATGCAGCATAGTTTCACTCTTACATACATACATTTTCACTCTTACACACGGATATTCTCCTTTTGCTCTCATGCGAAATCTACTAAAACAAAGTATGTCATGTATATTTAGTTTTCGTTGATGAGACGAGACGGACTAAGGTGTTAATGATGGACTATCGGACATTCAAAATGCAGCATATTTCCCCCAAGTGTCTGTCAAAATGCATTTTACGTTTCTAACTTGCAATATCATTATTTCCGCTCTCTTCAGAAGAGCGATCTCCCTCTCCGTGTGCGGGGGATCACAGGAGGGAGGGGGGGGGGGGGGAGAGCTGTGGAATGTGACACACATTCCGATGGCCAATTAGTTTTAAACAAAGGGTCCCCAACATACATAGGACACATGGGGGGTTGGGCTGGTGAACGGGCAGCACATCACAGAGGCATTTAAAAAGTGAAGACAATACATTCTGGAAATGTTCACATCAGGCACCTTCAAGTTAAACAATACTACTGTACAGTAAACAATTAACACAGTAAATTATGTGGATTAAATCACATTTATTTCGTTAAAAATAAACGAAATGACTCGGTTTGCATTCATAAAGAATGCACAAACGTGTTTAATCGTTAATGTCAGATATGTACTAAGTAAATAGCCTACATTAGTTCCTGCTCAAGATTAGATTCAACTTTATTGTTATTGCACAGATTACAGGTAGGCCTACTGAGACAACGAAATGCAGTTTAGCTTCTAACCAGGTGCAACAAGCAGTAAAGTGAAAAGTAATGTTCACAATCTACAGAATAAAATATAGAATGAATTGAATGATGAATAAACAGTGAGGGGTATGAATACACTAGATATCAGCCTGTGAGCAGTATGAACAGTGTGTTAATCGTTAATGTCAGATATGTACTAAGTAAATAGCCTACATTAATTTCATGATGGATTAAAGCACATTTATTTCGTTAAAAATAAACAAAATGATTAAATGTAGGGTGAATTGCCCTAATGTGGAAATGTTTTGCATTTCAGACTTCGGGAATATATTGCGACATGAAGCCGATACAATAAATCAAAATCCAGTAACATTCTGAAATCCCCAGGATGTGTCCTAATCAAACCAAAAGAGAACATGCAGATATTAAACTCATAAAAGAAATGGTAGACATGTCAGTACTCTTACGGAGCGTCCACACTACAGCTTCAAAAATAGCTTGGAGCTGGGCGTGTCTGGAGCTTGGGGATTTTATTCAAGCAACACGACCAACAACCAATCACATGAATCTCCCGCCCCCGACATACAAAGCAAAAACCCCCGGGGATTTTATGCGAGCAATATATATATAAACTCCCCAAACAGGCGAAAACCTACCAGTTTCCCCCACTGTCTCTGCCACCTCCCTCCATGCCTGGTTCCTCCGGTTTGTATCCCGGTAGGTGAAGAGGGTCTGGTCATACAAAACCGGGTGATTTGCTACGGCGATAGTTAGTTTCTCCTCCGACTTTTTTTGAAATATAGAAATTAACGGCGGGATATCTCTCCCAGCTTAGTCGCGGTTTGATTGGCTACGGCTTCAGCTGTCAGATTTTGGGAAACGGGATTTGATTGGCTGGCGCTGGCTACTCCGGCGTCAGAAGTTGAACATTGTTCAACTTCTGTCGCCGGAGACGCCCCGCTCTGCTACCCACAATTCAGTTCGGCGAAAAAGCGCGGCTACGTGACGTCACCCCATTGAAAGTGAATGGGCAGATTGGAGCTTTCGACGCTGTAGACGCTGTAGTGTAGACGGGCCGTTAGTGCCAAGTTGTCTCAGACAATCTGTTTTCTTAATGTGGGACAGTTCTGTGCAAAATGTGGGACACTGAAAAGTCTATATTAAAAAGCCTCAGTCACCTTCATTCATGTAATAAAAAAATCTCAGGCCAGTAACACTCAAAGCTACAGTAAATGTGCAATACCATGCTATGTTACTATTTATAATGTTATTGTTGTTACAACAGAAGATGTTTTTATTTAAATTGAAGTTAAATGCATCAATCTGGTGCACTGAGGGCAAAATTAGTAGATTTGTGGATACGGCTCTCAACACTCATATGAAACAGAACTGTTCTTACAATGTGTGTTGGAAGGTATTAAATTACTATGCATATTTTATTGTGTAAACACACAGCTGATCACCTGAGAGCTGCCGTTTCATTCAGAGCGTTTAAAAAAAACGACGGTCTGATTTCAACAACTCAATGTGTGATTATTATAGCAGTAATATTAGACACTAATAATACAGTAAACTATTAGCACTGTACATATTATTGTTTGCCCGTGGGATTAGGATGATCGGTAGAGAGCCGCTGCATTTTCCTCCGTCGGATGTGATATAAAAACAAAGCGATTATTGTTGTTGTTGTAAACTCACGTGGATTAAATGTAGTGCATTCATTTCAACTTGCGAACATATGATACATTAAATGATCGCGAGGATGATGATCGAACATCGTTTGTTTGACCCTAGATGCATTTCCTGATCTAAAAACATAGCGATGGTTTTGTACTTACGCCAACGTGAATTAAACATTATTTTGTTAAATAAAAACATGGTGATGTTTAGTAAATGATTACATGTCTCTTATTTAGCACAGAATATGATCCTATCCGTGACATATATGGATCTTAACAAATATCCGCTATATCAGATACCTGGAGATCAGCTGTTTATTTCACATGAGTTCCAGTGTGGCAGCTTTTCACGGCTCCCCCTGGTGGATCCATGATCCATTGCTGCTGGTTTCATTATAATTAAATGTATTTATCAAGGGGGCGTTTCAAGTCCTGCGGGGGGGTTTTACTTTTCAGCAGGGGCCCACCCCGTGCCGATCACGGACCCGCACGGGTAGGCGTCTGAAACGAAGCGCTACATCTGTATATGAATGCACCTGCCCATTGCCTGGAACAGTTAGATGCCGCGTATCACAGTGCTCTGAGATGTGTTACTAACTGTAAAGCACTTACTCATCACTGTACCTGTATGCCAAGGCAGGTCTGCCTTCACTAACTGTATGGAGGCTCAGTCATTGGTACATGTTCATTTATAAAGCCATGTTGGGTAAACTACCTTTTTATATCTGTTCTCTGGACGAATTGAAAGTACGTATTGCCTGAGATCTCATGATGTTGTTTTATTAAATGTGCCAAGTGCTCGGACTGTCTTAGGGAAGAAAGCTTTTAGATGTGCAGCTCCACTAACATGGAACAGTCTGCAAACCTGTTTGAAACTGAGCACTTTGGTTCCCCTGCATCACTTTGAAACTCGCTGGGTGACATGCTGTCTGATACTCACGGTACCTGTCACTGTGAATAGAGTTAGTAAACTGTACATTATGTTGTATGTCATCCTTATTGTTGTTCTGTTTTTTTGATGTTACATGTGTAACTAATGTCCTGCAGGTCACCCTGAAGAAGAGATCTTTTGATCTCAAGGGGCTTTCACCTGGTTAAATAAAGGCTACAAACAATATGCCAATAGAAATCATTATTGAAATGTACAATTACTTATATTAATTATTTGTCCCTCTGTACTCTTTTCATAGATTTCCAAAAAACAACTCCAACATGGCTACCAGAGAACTAACAGATTTCCAAGTACTAACCAGAACCATCTTTGGTATACTACGTACCTACCATCACCAACAGACCATCAGAAAAACTATCCAGGGCTCAACAAATATTCTCCTACATGTAATTCAGATGAAAATCCAATTGGCCAACACTTTCAAACCTTGCATTCCGACATTAGACTCCTCCCACCTCCTACAAGGAAATGCCACTAACTGGCTTCAAACGGGATTACAAATAACTGACGAGCACTATACCCGCACAATTTCAACTCTACTATCCAAACTCACAACATTGACAAAAGAGGATGAACAACGGGCCTGGGTGGTGGCCAAATGGGCAAAATCTAAATACCACAACATCCAAAAAGAGATTTTCATCCAAACAGCTGAGGATCTGGACATGATGGGTATCAGGATCTCTTACCAAAGAATCCCAACCCCTGACACCACCATTCCTACCACCCGACCCAAAAAGATTAGAACCCGACGTCCACAATGTCCAACTGGTGGACAGTCCCATTTGGGTGACATCATACCCTCACCGGCGCCCATGACTAACTTACCTTTGGTGACTGTACCTCAGCACTCACAAACACTGATTGTGGGGGTGGTCTCCCAAAACCTAGGTCTGTCTCCCATAATACCCCTAACCCCAACCACTCGCCGTCCTGCAAGTGAGGCTCTAAGGAGAACCCTTATCACCAACAAAACCCTCCCTGAACCACAATATCCTAGGTCGTTCACTTCTGAAGATTACAATTGTCCTCCAAACAATCCAACAAGTCTGACCAAACGCCATGAACACCATGGAGAAAAAAAGAAACACTGGTTTTTAACCCCTAGCCGGGAAATCCTAATAATTGGGTCTTCCAACATTTCCCGCCTTCCGCCGATAAACAACAACAAAATTCAAGTAGATAGTTACCCGGGGGCAAACTTGGCCCAGGCTACCCACCTTCTCAAGTACAAGACCCCAGAATCTAAGGATACCAAAGAGGTCCTCCTCTGTTTCGGCGTGAACGACCGAAACACAGACAACACTACAATCCTGGATAATAACACAACTACTGTCTTCAGCCAAAAAGACGTTCCCCAACGCTAACATACAGATTCCCAGCATCAACTTCTCCCCAGGACTACCACCCAAAACAATTAAAAACATCCAAAAATTAAACACACTAATCGAACAAACCCCAGGACATATACCACAACTGGATGGGAAGAACTTTTCCACTGAAAGGGACCAAGTGCACTGGACACAGAGGACAGCAATGAAGATGTGGGCCCACTGGAGGTCTTTACTTCCCCTCTCGCCACAAACATTCCTATTCCAAGTATATGCTCTCCCTACCCAATTCTTTGGGATACACTGAATATTCAGATAAGATATGTTATTTCAAATATGTTCGAACAAATAAATAAAATAAAAAACCTCTCTTTGACTCACTAATTGTATTGCGGAACACACAAGCTACTTCTCCCAATATGATTATCTCACATTTTTTCCCCACACATAGTACCCTCTCTGTTTGTAGATTACAAGGTATGACAACTGGATCATCAGATGTTCCTACTTTTTACATTATTTAGGTATTACAAGACAGATTAATTTTATTACAAATATAGGTGTCTGTCTGACTGAAATACTATTGGTCTTTTAATTCAAAACCACAAAAAACAATTAATAATGTACTTTTCTCCTACACAAATCTTAACGCATTAAAAAAAATAACTTATTTTTGCACAGCGGAACGTTTCTCACTGGATGAGTTTCAGGCGTACCGATTATACTGGAGCACCAACTAACGTTCATGACTTCAGCATGGGACTTCAAACAACAACAAACCACGGTGAACAATAGTCAAACATGAACGAACAAGCTGATGAGACCGCTTTGGTCGGCCCCGTGGATGGGACATTTTGTTTTAAAAAAACGGACGGATGGAAGCGTCAACAAGAGCACGGTTGTGTGCAAATTATGCAAAAAATAATTTGCATATCACCGCAGCACATCAAGCCTAAAGTATCACCTAAATGCAAAGCATGTAGCAGCTAGCGTGGACGTTAGCCCGACTCCGAGTGCAAGGAACCACACCCTGACCCAACCCACACTCAACCAGATGACTGGTTTCAGGGCCAGGATAAGTAAGTTCACGTCTGAGAAAATAACCAACTCCCTGGCTCACTGGATTGCACTCGACTCTAGACCACTTGGAGTCAAATCCATGTGAAAACTGCTTCTCACTGTTCTCAGGTCAAATATGTATATTTGATTAAAAATGCGATTAATTAATTACAAAGCCTCTAATTAATTAGATTAATTTTTTTAATCGAGTCCCGGCTCTAATAATTTTACTTCTCATTATCTTTGGTAGACATCAATAGACCTATTATTTACCTTGAATTTAAACTCTAAATCTAACTTCGGACTCAGATACTTAACATAATTATATTATCCATTATTATTAGATTACCTACCCTCAATAAAAATAAGAGGACTATTGTGTCCCCCAAGTACCCCTATTTTGAAAGACTTTTTACAGCTGTTTTATTCCTACTTTTTACATTATTTAGGTATTACAAGACAGATTAATTTTATTTAAGATGTATGTGTCTGTCTTACTGAAATACTATTGGTCTTTTAATTCAAACCACAAAAAACAATTAATAATGTACTTTTCTCCTACACAAATCTAATCTAAAAAACTCTCTTATCTCTCAGTATTTATTTCTATCCCTCTTGTGTTAATAACAATAACAACATTAAATGTATTAGGTTTAACAGACCTGGGGCCTGTACTACGAACCTGGTTCAACCTAACCTGGATATGTTTGAGTTAGCCGGTTGGCCTAATCCAAAACATACGCGCTCTCGCTAAACGGTACTACGACGCGGGTTATCAAGTGGATCGCTCAAGCCAGCCGTTTCCTATCTAGTTAGGTGCGCGTTCACATGAAAGGGGTGTTATTTGGAGCATTTGACCAATCACAAACATGGAGAAGCGTACTGACAGCGCAGCGTCATACTTCCTGAAAGAAAAGTGAACTTTAATACTAGTCAAAAATGAAGAAGTTAAACTTTAAACATCCATGATTTAAACACTTTATCCAGGATAAAAGCCACATAGCTGCACCTGCAATGTGAATACAGCTGGGAACAGAACAAGTGTTTGAATGCGTACATTAACAGGTTTATGATATCACTGCCCCGTCTAAAACACGATCTGACTTCAATTACATTTGTCTCGAGTGTTTCGTCAACTTAATGTGTTGCTTAAAATAATACTTCTGCATACAGTATGTGACGCTGTGAGTGTTGCACGGCCAGATACGGCTCAGCTGACTCAGATAAGGAGATATATGATACATTATGAAGTGATATGCCGCGGACTGTACTTAATGTACTCTGATCCGGTTACTTATGTTGTGGCCGATATTTAAGTAAGCTTTCTTAACGCTAATGTTATAATAGTCAGATTGCTCTGAAGATAGGAGGTGATATTCTATTAATGTTCACGTTCACACAGTCGGTGATTTTTGCCGGCCGTCTTTCCTGCGACGGCAGTTTTTCTGTATTTCCTTTCTCCTGTAATATGACTTGATCGCTTTAAACTCCGCACACTGAGCTCTGATTGGTCAGCAGGCGGTGCTTTCACTGAGTTGAGCTCTTAGCCTGCAACCTAACCAGGTCCCGACCAGGTTAGCTGCTTAGCATATATTACCATGGAGATCGAGCCTGCTAAAAAGAGAACCAGCTTCGTAGGACCGGAAAGCCGGAGTTTTCCCTGAATTTAGCCGGCTAAGCGAAAATCCTGCTTCGCAGTATACCCCCCTGATGACAAAAAGGTGCCCGCACTCCCCTCTGTCACCACTAGATGGAGGCAGGAGACCACAAATGGAGGGCCTACTACAGCAGTAAGTCCACAAATCACTAATTATGTACTATTTCTCTCTGAGAAACCTACTTTTTTAGCTCATTTCTATTCTAAAATAACACATTGTTTTAATTAAACCGGTCCGGTCTTTTTACATAACTCGAATATATCTGGTTCATCAATAATTTTATTATTTGACCTTAGTTTTCAACATTAAATCTCACCATTTAATGTTTTTCACTTAAAACCTTAACACTTGATACTATATATTTTAAACTAAGGATAATAATTGTACTTCTCATTATTTTGAGTAGACATCAATAGACCTATATTTTACCCTTAATTGGAACTCTAAATCTAACTTCGGACTCAGATACTTAACATAATTATATTATCCATTATTATTAGAGACAGGGGACCGGGGTGGTGGTCCCCCTTTTCAAAAAGGGGGATCAGAGGGTGTGTGCCAATTACAGAGGCATCACACTACTCAGCCTCCCCGGGAAAGTTTACTCCAAGGTACTCGAAAGGAGGGTCAGGCCGATTGTCGAACCTCAGATTGAGGAGGAACAATGCGGATTCCGTCCTGGTCGTGGAACGACGGATCAGCTTTTTACTCTCGCAAGGATCCTGGAGGGGGCCTGGGAGTACGCTTATCCGGTCTACATGTGTTTTGTAGACTTGGAGAAGGCGTATGACCGAGTTCCCAGGAAGGTGCTGCGGGAGTATGGGGTGAGGGGTGAGGGGGTCTCTACTCAGGGCCATCCGATCTCTGTACTCCCAAAGTGAGAGCTGTGTCCGGGTCCTCGGCAGTAAGTCGGACCCATTTCCGGTGAGGGTTGGCCTCCGCCAGGGCTGCGCTTTGTCACCAATCCTGTTTGTAATATACATGGATCGGATTTCGAGGCGTAGTCGTGGGGGGGGGGGTCTGCAGTTCGGTGGACTAAGGATTGCACCACTGCTTTTTGCAGATGATGTGGTTCTGATGGCTTCATCGGTCTGCGACCTTCAGCACTCACTGGATCGGTTCACAACCGAGTGTGAAGCGGCTGGGATGAGGATCAGCACCTCCAAATCTGAGGCCATGGTTCTCAGCAGGAAACCGATGGACTGTCCACTCCAAGTAGGGAATGAGTCGGACAATCGGGCATGTCATTCAGAAAATCGTGTTGCCTCTGGCCGGGGTGACTGACTCGGCACCCGTTGCAGATTTCTTCTCTGTACCGATGTATCACCCTCTCCACAATATCAACCAACACCGATTTCACTGTGTCCATAAACAGAGACGTCTTGGCCCCAGGAGTAACATCAGCAGCAGTAGTATTGCAAGATTTGGGTTTCCCAAATGGTGGTGATGATGGTAGTCCAGGAGTCTGTTCCAGGCTGCAAGTGAAAATATATGTAAGTATTGATCATTTGTGTTGATTGTGCTGTACTATACGGTATGTTTCTTTATTGTTTTAGTTAAGTGAGAAGTAAAGAAAAGCTGTGTTATGAAAGTTAGCTTTTGCTAACTTTGCAAGCTAGTAGCCTAATAGCAGGGACAGTTAGCTATATAGCTATCAGTGAGTGAGCATTCAGAGTTCAGACTCAAATGGACTCGTGTGCCTGACTCTACCAACATGCTTTCATGATTCTGTTTAGATATGCAAGTATAGGATCTGAAAAAAGCAATATATTTACACATTATATATTGCAAACAATTTTGCAACTTATTTAGTAATTGCATCAGTCAAGCCAATGTTATGTTATTGCCTCTAGCTGCCTCTAAAGGCCGGGTCATCAAAAAGTATCTCGTGTGCACGATCAAGTCAACGGTTCGCCAAGTAGGAAGTGTAGCACACAGGACACAACCGTTTCATTGCAGACTGTTATGTTTACGTGGGGAAATGGCAGTGCATAGGGGTGTAGACAGGGGCGGACTGGGACTACCGGCCCATTTCGGTACCACCGGCCCACTTCAGTACCGGCCCATCGGGATTTGTCCCGAACGTCCCGATGGCCAGTCCGCCCCTGGGTGCAGACAGGGTTCGAGTTATGTGGGAGCCATGGGAGCTGAGCTCCCATAAGGACATAGTGAAATCATAGATCTGTGGGGGTCGCTAATAAATTAGGCCTACCAACAACCATTATTTTAATCACAAATAATACATGTGTCAATGTAATGAGTATTATTTATGTTAACGAGGTAAATAGGCTAAAAGAAAAACATGTTTTCCAAAAGAACTATGCATCTCTTGAATGACAATATGCCTGCACTGCACCTCCATGGTGCGCAATGCATTATTGCGCAATCTATGTCTGTGAGCGTGCTGCGCGACACGCGTTAGTTTTAAAGACCCCCATAGAGCTCAGTTTATAACTTGTCTGTTAGTCCAATAACTTGCCAAAATGGTCACAAATGTATGCCATGCCTAAGGACTAACACACAAGTGTTGACATGCACACTACTGATTTAAACACCAATTTGGGATCGAGCAGATGGAGTGCAGATATGGCCAATTTCGTCCCTGACCGGACGACAACACAAATTGGTCGTACCAGCCGAGTCTATAGACAAGGAAGTATGAATTGTTTTCAGACTTTGTGAACAGAGTCTGGGTAATCATTAGTGATTTTCATTTGAAATAATGTCTTCTGTTGTTACAGTTTGTCCTCCTTGTTGGAGCTTCACATCTCCGTTCCATCGTCGATGGAAGTGTGAAGATGCCAGAGGGAAGGTTTTCCTTGGGTGCCATGTGCACACCGGGCGCATGCGCAACCCAGCTGCGAACCGAGGCAGCCAATGCTGTGCTGCCTAGGACACCAGATGCAGTCTGTATGATGGCTCCCAGCAACAACCTGACATCCAGCAGGACCATCACTGAAGCAGGAGAGGGTTTTGGAAAGCTCCTTGCGACTGCCATCAGTCGCTGGCCTAACGTAAGCTTATTTTGTATTGTATTTATTATAGTTCTTATAATATTACGTTTTGTATTCTTATCCATGCGGTTGTATGTTTATGTATTTCTGAAAAATTTACATTTTTATCAACAAATTGTGAAAAATAGCGTACCTTTGTAGTTGACAACTGTAACTTTGATTAGGTTTTTGCCTTGGACTTCGTCCCGCGCCTTACCGTTGACCCTGACTACCAAGACATGATGCGTCAGGAATGTCGTCGTGTTGCGGCACGTATGGGTATGTTTAACAAATATTTAGGTTCAAGTTCCGTAAATCATTTTTATCATTTTCCTGTTTTTCATTATTTATTTATTTTAAAGAGCAAAATATAATATCTGTGTGGATATGTTAGTAATTGATGTTGTTGTTTTTTTAGGCGTGAAGTACACACCAATTGCAGAGTACTTCCCTTCGAAAGATCTTGACCTGTGGAGCAGAGATGGCGTGAGTGACATGGCAAACGGAAACGTTTTGTCTGTATACTTCTTTGTAGTTGAAATTCCAAGTTCCGTTCTTGGAAAAACATTGAATGTTATGTGCTATTTGTAAATGTATTTGTATTTTCTGGTTTTTGCAGGTGCACTTGAGTGACAGTGCGGGAATGCCAATCCTGGTCGGTTCGATCTGGAACGCAGCATACATGCAACTTGTTCCAGCCGAGCCGACGCCATCTCCTGTTGTCCACAGAAGATCACCGCCTGCCAGGAGAGTCACTCCAAGGGTGATTGCCAAAGGAGAGGTTGCCAAATCACCGCAACTGGATCCTTCCAAGTGGACCGTTATCGGCCAGGGCAGGAAGGTAATTGTGTGGTTGACATCTTTCAGTAAGAGTGATATTCCCTGAGCAGTGTGCCTTGATAACGGTGGAAGAGTACCCATTTGATTAACACAAGCTATGCTATGTATCTTTACAGAGGAACCAACACGATGAACCTGAGCAGTCCATTGATGCACTTAAACCAGCAGGGACTGTTCAGCAGGAGGTAGGTCAACTTTGTATTACGCTTTGAAAGCATTGGGGTATGTTTATTGCAGTTTATATGTACATCTTTTTCCCTTTTTCTAAAACAGTGTTTCTTCATTTTTATTCCACAGGAATTGGAGGAGTTATCTTCAGGGTTCTTACACCTTTTCCAAAGTCAAATTCAAGCACTTTTCAAGCAGCTTACAGCGGCACTTGTAAATTACATATTTATATGCACATACTTATACTCAAAGGATTATTTCCCTACCTCACATTAAATCAGATGTTCTTTATGCTATAAACAACCAAATGTGTGTTTCGTAATAGCATTCTACACGAGGATGACAAATTAAAGAAAAATAAGTTTAATATTTTAAAATGAGTGACCCATATGTAAGTGGACTGGGCATCCCATATAACCTGGCTGAGCCAATATAAAACAATCAGCCAAATAACTTTTCAATACATTCTTTATTAACATGTTTGAGGTCCTTTTAGGCTGGCAGTAAACATACGGCTCTCCAAGGTTAGGACAAACGTTTTATTTTGATACAATGTGACCAACCGAGCACAGTGTGAAGAGAGCGAGGCCACAGAGCACACACTTTCTACATCATACAAAGATATATATATATATATATGTATATAAATTATAGACAAACTCCCCATAAAACGCACGGTATTTCTCTATCTAATAAAAACAGAACATAAGACTTTAATCTAAGTAACAGCATGAGGTCAGTTTCTGTGTAGGAGTTTTGGTTTTTACAATATTGATTTATCGTAAGATAAAATGTACAACCACTTTTTTAAATCAGAAAATAAGGCTCATTGAGACAGACCGGATTCCAGTTTGGGTTTTAACATCCCTTCTCCATAGAGTGAATTTCTCTGGATTTATTCGCTACTCTGCGGTGGATGAGTACTCCGCCACAGGTCTGCAGAACACACGACTCCCTGATCCTCACACAACATGCAGGAGCAATCACAGGATTAAACTATTTACATGAAAGGAAATGGAAGTGGGAGACACAAACCTTCATAAAAGTCCTTTTTTTTATTATACCAAACAGCATAGAAATCTATTGAGGTAAACAAACTGACATCTTACACAGCCAAGGTAACAATTAGTTCCCTGCCTTCCTGACTACTGCAACACTACAACGCCTACAGAGCCGGACTGTGGCCGAGCTGGGGGGGGGGGGCGACTGAGGGAAGGTCCTTTGGGTCAGTAGGTTGTGTGTGTGTGAGAGTGTGTATGTCTGTCTTTGTGTGTGTGTGTGTGTGTGTGTGTGTGTCTGTTTATTTTAAGTTGTGTACATTTCTAATATGTTAAAAAGTGAAATGTATCTTACCAAGTGGTGGCCCTGAGTCCCCTGCAGTTTTGCTTGCAGAAAGGATGCTCCACCCCAAGACAAAATGTCACACCCATATAATTCCCTCATTTTATTGGACACCAGCATGTCAAGTGACATTGTGTATATTTAAATATATATATATATAAATGTAGAGGGCCAGTGTGAGATCGAAAAAAGTGGTTTGTTGCCTGAGGGCAACACTATGCCATAGATAGAGGGTTAAATACAATTTTAAAATACTTATACTTTCATTTTATGCAACTGTGTACTACACTTCTACTCCACTAAAGTTCGCCACTCTGCTGTTCCGTAGCGCTGCTCCCCCTCCCTCCGGCTGAAATTATGAATATATGGCGTATAGTAAACAAATAAACAAAGTCTTAGCTTTCAGAATATTAAACTTGTTTCGGCAAATTCAGATGATAAATACAGCTTTGAAGCTTCGGCATAATTACAAGCGGAGAACGGAGTAACTTAACGTCACAGCAGGAATAACAACAGCCGGTGTTTCTCGTGAGTGTTTTCCCCGGGAAACAAACACAATACACACAAACGCAAAAATACACAAACACACACTCGCGAGCTTCCCCCAGACCAGTACAAACGAAAATATGTTTCCTCCGTTAGAAAGCTAGGAATATCCTCTTTCCAACAGTATATAACTCAAAATGTGTCTTCGGGTCAATGCGACTGATTTCGATGCAGCAGGTTTAGCCACGAACGACCAGTAGAAATACATTGCTTTTAAAATCATTCTGTGTGACATGAAACACCACAGGATGGCGACTGACATAGGTACGCTCCTCTGAAATTATTGTCACCTGCATAAGCAATTATCCCACATTGAGTTCGCTAATGTTACTAGCTTAAACAAACGTAACATGCAACGTTAGCCTATGCCAACATGCTCTACTCCGGCTTACCTTTAAGTGGCTCGCCAGCGCAAACTCTCCCATCGAGAACAACTGCATTTCTTTTTGGCAACCTTTGCATGGTTTTAGCCATGGCTTGTATTTTTCTTCGGATAGTCAACGCTCGTTAAAACAGCAACCTCCTGTCATCTCTATCACTCATTAGAATGCCCAGTTCACACAAACACAAACACTTGCAGGTCGCGCGCATAGCGCGGGAAGGCCGGAGCAGGGCTGTGTAGAAGCGAAGCAATTCTTTTCTTTTAATCTAAAAAGCGAACTATTCAGTCAGACAGCAATTTATTGTAAAAGTAAAGCATTTACATTTTCAAGCACTTTATCTCAATTTCAAGCACCATTCCCAAAATTCAAGCACTTTCCCAACCTTGAAAACACCACGTCAAATTTCAAGCATTTTCAAGGATTTCAAGCACCCGTATGAACCCTGTATCTTCCACTGACACCTGCGTGGTTCAGCAGTGCAATGTTGGTGGAGATGGACAACATGAGTCCATCCCATCTTCCTGGCCCTGATGAGTGCACACCGCCGGTTCCAAAACGGCAAAAGGTCATTTGTTTGTTGCTTTGTATGTTGGTTGATGCCCTATTATAAAATGTATCCTTCCTGACAAACTTGAAATGTATTACAGTGAGGACAACTTATGCTGTCCATGAGGAGTTATTAGTGGAGGATTCATCATTTTGTTTTCCTTACGTTAGAAAGCAAAGTTGGAGCCGAAGCAGAGGGCTCCTGCCTCCAAGAGGACCCTGGCAATACGACAGGTTGTTGTTTTCTTCTTTTTTTAAAGGCAATATAGGACTTGTTCAAAACTAAGAAGTTACACACATATTGGTGGTGTTATTTATTGTCAAGTTTACTTACTTGTTTTGTTTTTTAGGGGGAGGCAGCTCCCATGGGTGTGGAGGTGATTTTACGGCCACCTACCAGTAGAGGGACAGTTGCTGTGGAGCAGCAGGTCTGTGCTCTTTGTGTGAAGGATGTGCTTTCAGAAGGACATTTTAATGAAGCATGCTAATTTATTGACATTGTTACTTTTGCTCATTGTTAAAATAGTTTCAGTTGTTAGCCTGCATGCAGTCAACGTTGTTTCAAGTGTACACAATGAATGACAAGAAACCTCTCTTTTGAGTTCCATTCAATGTGTGTGAGTAAGTAGAAAAACAAAACTTAATATATAATAATAATAATTTTGTATTCATAATTGTATAGCTTTCTATTATTTAGTTAAACGTTTGTGAAACAATTTAAGACAGTCTTTTTATATATTAATTGTCTTCTAGGTGGAGCCATTGCCAGGGCTGGAGCCATTGGCCAGCGTAGAGCCATCACTGAGTGTGGAGCCATCACCCAGCAACGAGCCATCACCCAGCAACGAGCCATCACCCAGCAACGAGCCATCACCCAGCGTGATAGTGGATGTTGATGATGACAACAGATGGAGAACAGGTAAGGGCTATGCTTGCATGTGTTCAGATAAAGTGCAGTTGGATGTTGTCGCAGGGACTGATGTGAGGTCTGCATCAGTTTCTGACGATAGAATATCTGTTGCATGTTCTATAGCGGCTGCGATCAAACATTTGATTGCGCCTGTGTGTACGTGGAGCAGTACAGATATCGATGCCATACGTGTTGCAGGGTCAAAGCTTAACTCGTTTGTATTAGGGGAAGCCCATAAAATGAATGTAAAGCCAAAGAACTTGCAGGTTGGTTGAGCAGACCAGTGTGTTTGGACGTAAGTGGAACGTCAATATGGGCCTGCCAGTGTACGGTGAATGTAATTTGTCTGAAGGGGATAAGGTATTGTCGGAGAAGCTGCTTGAACACTTATCAGGGATGGCATGTGTCTGTTTAACCTAAATTCCGCAGCCAGTGCAATTATTAAACACAATGACTGTATTGTGGTCGTTGATTGTGGCACACGTGGTGCGTCTGGGTTAGCATCCAGTGTTGGCACATCTGTAGCCGTGTTCAACACATGCCCTAATGACCTGATGCTTCACATCAGGAGTCTCAAGAATTCATTGAACACAGAGGTTTTGCAGAACAAGCCTTTCTGTGAAAGCAGCTCAAGTTAATTTGGAGACGGCTAGAGTCACTTCAGACAGGGCTGGGGACACGTGTGTCAGGGGAACATTCAGTCAGGGTGACCAACGGTTTAAATATGCAGGACTTCAGTGCATGGCTGTAAGTTTGGTAGGCAAAGCAAAACACACAGTTGACAGCGTGTTCACATAGCGGTCCGTCCACCTGGATAAAGTAGTTGTTCTTGGTGACGATCTGTACATCTCCCTGCGTGACCAACAAGGCATCAGTGGCGGGTACAAACTGCTTTCGGTTCCAGATCTGCCCAAGGAGACCATTATCGACGGACAAAGACTTCTGTTTGAATACAGTGACTTTGTGTCTGGAGATGTGGTTGAGGGGGATCTCATTGATGAGGGTGTGCACACCACTCTAAAATGCGGACTGGAAAGGATGTGTACTAAATATGACACATCCTTTCTGACAATGAATGGCGGTACATGTGCCATCATTGGTCAAGGTGGACACTACGCAGTGGGTCTGGGATGCGCGATGGCGAGGGGCGTTGTTTTGTATTTCAGAGGCCTTGAACACGTGTTTGAATACATATGGACATTTGCAGCGTTCCTCAAGAAGTGTCAAAAACAGTTTGAGATCGCTGGTGTCCGAGTCACCTAACCCTAACCCTATATGCAAGCAGTTTGGAGCCATTTGCGACATGTGAATTGTCAAATTGTGTATTCGCTGTTAGCTTACAACCTCTAATAAGATAATTTCAATTAGTTAAATACATGCAATCATATTCTATCAGGCACCCCTAAATAATGAATTAATAACAAATAGCATTACATTAACACATAACATTAATCTAAATTCGGCCATTTCTCTAACAAATGACATGCAATCTTGGCTTTGTGGTGTTTTGTTGTTGACGAATGATTAAATAATGCATCATTTTGAAATCGAACAGCCATCCAGACAGAAGTATTCAAAAAAGCTATTTATTTTTAAACAACCACACACAGCCAATCAAAAACGCTTGTTTTGAAACTCCTGTTGAAATATATAGGCCGTAACAGCCCTGCATAACAAATAAATACTAACGTTAATAATTATTATTATACTAATTATTTTAGTCTACTTTTTGTCAATGAAAACTGTGTTTTATAGTCAGCAGATTATATAGAACATTTCAGTGAAACGAGTCCAGCCAAAACCAATAATTTGTCATTTTAGTAGACTATATATAAATAAATAAGATTATATCTTGTCCTTATTTGATGAAAAACACAGGTTGAATGATTAAGAAGCTTTGCAGAGAGTATCTGGTCAGGTTTGTGGTGTTGTTATCAGCTGTTATGGCCAGATTGCTTCCCTTCTGATAAAACAATGCATTCGCTTTTTTTCTCCGCCTCATTGTAGCAAAAATGGGCTTTATTTCTTTATCCCAAGCAGTGGTGGCTTTAGACTTTGTCGTTGTCAGTTATTTTCACGGACAGGATTGTAACATTTCCGTCATAATCCATTATTACCCGTAGAGTGCACCGTTTATCACTCACTCGCGCTGACGGGGGGGATATTTGGTTAACGGGAATGCGACCTCTGCTCCCAAGCCCTGTTGTTGCCATTTTATTTTCTGTTAAATAAGGTTAGTGAGACCATGAGTTAGAACCGAGTCTTCCTGACAGTTGACATTGCCCGGTGTAATTAAAATGTCCCGCCGCGCGCACCACAGATTAATGCACTGTCGCAGAACCGGAAATGGAACTGCTGGGAGAGAAACTAGGGTGGTTGGGACGCGTTGCGGCTCGCCTCGAAAGTAGACGAGAGTAGCCGATCGCAGCCGGGGGAGGTCTCAAAAAGATCGCCTGAAGTCGGACAGCTCGGAGTCGGCTTCTTCTTCTTCGTCTTCTTCTTCTTCTTCTCTCTGTTATTTGGCGGATTGCAACAACTTAAAGGTGCATACCGCCACCTCCGGAGTCGGCTTGACTCGGTTTGCATTTATAAAGAATGCACACATGTGTTTAATCGTTAATGTCAGATATGTACTAAGTAAATACATTTGTTCCTGCTCAAGAATAGATTCAACTTTATTGTTATTGCCCATATTACAGGTACTTAGTAAACGAAATGCAGTTTAGCTTGTAACCAGGAGCAACAAGAAACAGTGAAGTGAAAAGTAATGTACACAATCTACAGAATAAAATATAGAATGAATTGAATGATGAATAAACAGTGAATGAATACAATATCAGCCTGGGAGCAGTATAAACGGTGTGTATTAATACACTAGATATATAAAGTAGGGCTGTGCGATTATGGGAAAAATCATAATCACGATTATTAAATACGATTATTCATTGACTTTGAAAAAATCCTTTAAAACAAATAATAATTGGAACAGTATCTTTTTAACTGTTGATTACCCTGAACGTATAATTCAACTGAAAAACCAATACAAAAATAAATTAAATGATACATTTATATTTAAATAAATAATATACAAATAATAAAAATAAAATACCAATAAACAAGATCAACAAATATTTTGGAGCGCACTTCCACAAGCTACTAAACATATATAAATACAAATAAATTAGATCAAATATGTTGCAGTGCACTGTCACAACCTGGTAAAGCAAAATAATTGTTTTGTTCCGATTATGTTGTTTTGGTAGGGCAAAATGGTAATTGCGATTCAAATACGATTAATTGCACAGCCCTAATATAAAGTATGAAAACGGTAAGCAGTACAAGTATAGTATAAAATATATGGATATTAATGTCATGATGATAAAGATTGTGGAACAATGATGAAAAATGGGAATGGATGTGGCGACGTAAAACTGACACAAAACAACAACAAACTTTTGCCAGCCAATTGGAGAGCTTCATCCCCAGCAATGAGCTCAGCTGGAGATACCAGCGAGTCGTTTCCCATCAAGCGTTTCGCTTTCGCAGCCCGTGGAGAGCAACTGCGCCAACTCGCCTTGCCTCGCTCTCAAGGCTGCGGGCGTCTTTGTGCCGCGAGATTTCAACGTCTCATGTAGGCGGGCCTCCAGAGCAAGTGGGACAAAATGACTAACCATCATGCAACGCACTAGCAAGACGTTGATCGCTTGTCTCAAACAAGCCTACTGACATGTAACGTTATCTTTGATAATATTTTGTCTCCTCATTTTTCTTCAACGAAAGTAAAGAGAGATTTTGGCCTAGTTTTTATTTAGAGCTTAACGGCGTGTAAAACACATGTGATGACTTCAGCAACGAATGGACGACTGAATTAGTTGGCAACTAATTTGGTAATCGATTAAGTCGATTAGTTGTTACACCCCTAGTCTAAATGGTTGTTAATAGTTTTCTGATTTATGTGTAAATGTGTTTTGTTATTTGCAGTACTCAATCTTGGATGTGGCTGTGGCCCGCCCAGCTCTGTACGCCCGAGGGCTACAGGTCCTCTGGCGCTGTTTCCAGCTGCTGGCGCGGCAGCTCAGGTTCCGCCATGCGGCGGAACAGAAGGTGGCCACCTTAAAAGGGAAGCTCGGAATCTGCAAACAGAAGGCAGGAGAGGCCCGCGGCAACCGCCTCCTTTGCTCAGGACGGTAAGTGTTGGTCCTTAAACTTTAAAATGTATGACTGTGATTGTGCATTTGTGCTATACTACTGTAGAGTTACATTGACTGTTTTTTTATTTTGGTTGGACTGATTGCATCATCATACAATGACAGAATAGTCATTTGTGACTACTAATGTGTGTTTGTGTCTTCATGTGTGCAGACCGGAGTGACGCAGGCACCCAGACGGAGAAGGAGGAGGACATTTTTGAGGACATGGAGTGATTTTTTTTAGTGTATAAATGTTGTGTTTGAAAATAAATGTGTTCATTTAGTTGGTTTCATGTAGTTGTTCGATTTACAGTTGACAGTTCATTTTCAGTGTATGTCTGTAATTATAATTAAGAATGTTAAGAGGGTTGTTGTAAATAATAACACAATAGGGTTAGTAATAATGAGGAACAGCATTATTTATGATACAATGCAACTGTTAGTCAGCAGGTGGCAGTAATGATCGGGTGAGCAGTTTTCTTCAAAAATGATGTGTTGAAATTGATAAAGTAATAGTCATTTGAACTCTGCATGGCTTTGCTAAACGCTAGGTCGATAGCAAACAAGACGTTCCTGTAAACGACTTCTTCACCTCTCGTGATCTGGATTTAATGTTCCTGACGGAGACCTGGGTCCACGCCGGCGAGTATGTACCGTTTTCTGAACTTCTTCCTCCCGACTGTACTTCCTTCAGCCCCCCCCCTCCGTGGTGAGGCACGGCTTCAGTGTTTAGAGCTAATCTCCAATGCCGTTTGCTTCACCCAGTAACTAGCTATGCTAGCTTCGAGTTGCAGCTTTTTGAATTGAACCCGGCCTCGCCTATACTCTGCGCAGTCGTCTATCGTTCGCCAAAGTACAATAATGATTTCATAACTGACTTCTCTGACTTTCTGTCCGGGATCATGGTGAAATATGATCGTGTTTTGATCTGCGGAGACTTTAATGTCCATGTGTGCTGCGAGTCTAAACCTATGGTTAGGGATTTTTTAAACCTCCTCGACTCTTTCGGTCTCATTCAGTCTGTGGCTGGCCCAACACACGATAAAGGACACACCTTAGACGTAGTATTATCGTTTGGATTGTCTGTCTGTGGATGAAATCTGTGCAGGAACGCGTATCTCAGACCATTTACCGGTTCTGTTTACAACCTCGATCCCTTCTGTAGGAGTCGAATCACGTGCTCCTGCGCGTTGTCTGCGTTCAATTAACCCCTTGACTGCCTCACCGTTTTCAGATGCTTTTAATACTTATCCGATTTGTAAATTAGAGGTGAACTGTGCTTTTAGTGCGGATGAGCTTATCTCTTTGTTTGATTCGACGTGCACACTAATACTGGATTCCGTTGCTCCCTTTACGCTTAAACGCAACAAAGTTCTCGCAGAGCCGTGGCTCAATGATTGTACTCGCGCTTGTAGGCGTGCAGAGAGAACATGGAAAAAGGATAAACTTCATGTCTCCTTAGAAATTCTTCGCGCTTGCCTTGCTGACTACCAGACGGCAGTCAAAGCAGCCAGGACAGAGTATATTTATCTGTTGATCTCCAAAAACAGCCATAAACCTCAGGTTCTTTTTAATGTCCTCAACTCCATCATTAATCCTTGTGATGCTTCTCTAATTGTGCCATCAACTACTCTATGCCATACATTTCTTAAATTGTTTATGGAAAAAGTATCTGTTCTTAGGCTAGCCCACACTAGAGCTACCCCAGATCCTGCTCCCTTTCTGTGCCCTGCTGTCCTCGACCACTTTGAGCCTGTATCCCTCTCTTCTCTCTCGGAAGTAGCCATGCACCTGCGGCCGACAAACTGCACCTAACCCCCTAAACGCACCAGGAGCGTCTGCGGCTGTGCCACGCTGCGACCTCACACACCAGGCACGTTTTATAACGTTGCGGAAGCGGAGCGTCGTGTGTGCAGCCTCGCAGTTGTTGTTGATTTTGGAATATTTCCTGGACATTTGTACTTCTACAAGTAGTAGGCTACGTAGTTAAATGGTTTGTGTCTGTTTAAATCGTGTTTATTGTTGTTATTTCCTATTTTGTTGTGTTGTAGACTACAGACACAGTTAATAATAATTGTAATATTCCAGTTATAAACGACATGAATCAAAGATGTGTTGCTGTATTTTAGTGGTAAAAAAATATGCATTCATCATTATAATTATTCTACATATATATAATGTACAGTGCCTGTAAACCGGAGGGGAACGCTGGCATGTATTCTCCTACTTGAAAGACGGTGGTGGGGGGGAGGAGAAGGAGCCGGTTTTGGGTGCACCCCCTCAACCAGCAAAGCAGACAACAAGGTGATTTTCATCACTTCCTGCCTGCGCCGCGCTGCGTCAAAAATAGGATTCATCCTATATTTTAGAAATTCCTTGCGGCGAGGAGCTTCTGGGACGCTTCGAGCCGCGGCTCGATCCCTCCATTCTCGCAAATTTCAGGCCCATCTCCCAGCTACCCTTTTTATCTAAAGCCCTGGAGCGAGTAGTCTACGCCCAGTTGCAGTCATTTTTAACCACGCATGGTATCCATGAAAAGTTTCAGTCTTTAAACCTATGCATAGCACTGAAACAGCCCTTTTAAGAGTTTTTAATGATCTGCTCCTAGCCGCCGATTCAGGCAGCCCAGCTGTTTTGGTGCCGTTATATTTAACTGCTGCCTTTGACACTGTGGATCATAGCATCCTGTTGTCACGGCTTGAACAGTCCGCAGGTATCACAGGCTCTGCTCTTGCATGGTTCAGACCCAATATTCCTGGCAGTGGCAGGCGTACTTTCCAGCCAATGGCTGTACATGTACAGTCCCCAGTCCCCACGTGATTTGCATGCGCTGCCAGTCAGCCAATCAACAGTGGTTTGCAGGCTCTGCCTTTCAGCTAATCACTGGTGATTAGTCACACCTGGAGTACAATGCTAAGCACATTACAGTGCAGCAACGCACACCAGACGGTTCTTTTAGCGGCCACAGGAGTCGCAATTCTCTGTCTTTTTTCAATGTTTTTGGACTGGCTGTTTCAGTAATCATGTCATCTCAAAGCCCGGTCTGCAAAGGGTTCTATCGGACTTTGAACAAACACCTTAAACACCGGCACGCTGTCCGCAACCTTGAAGAGAGAGCTATCCTGCTGAATATGGCGCAAGGAAGGGTGAATATTCGCAAAGTGCCTTGTCCCCAACCAGAATGTTCGTATGCTGGTGGTCGGATGGATCGACATGCTTCTCAACAGCACCGTGAGTTATCGCACCATGAGAGACATCAGCTATTGCCAAGGTTAAAGCATGATGTGACATTACAGCTACTGAGAGAGTTACGTGAACGAAAACCCACTATTGCAATGGTCACAATGTTGGATAAAGGCGGATCAAACGTAAGCCCCAGGCACCCTCCGTCCGTCCGTCCACCCACATACAGAGTGTGACAATGAAGACTGCAGACCAGTGAGACTACAACACGTGGCCTTGATGGCTCAAAGAGACGCTAAATATTGAAGTGAAAACCCTCCTTTCAAGACTCAAAAAAGAGCTCCAGCCGAGTAGACTGAATGCCTCTGCTGCCGTGACGGATGGAGCAAATGTATGTCTACCATTTCCAAAAAGCATAGAATCCTACCTACAATCGTACAGACATCACTGTACAGGCATTTCTCCCAGTCCAAAACAGAAGCAACATGTTTTGTCCAAGGTAAAACGAATTAAAAGCTTTCTCGTGATGCTAGCCGGCTCTCCGACTGGCTATTCATTCGTGGACGGATCACATTTCAAAGTCATGCGGAGCGATCGCAACATCTTTCATGTTTCTGAAACATGTGAATAATTTCATTCGGTATTTCTCCGAGTCCAAACCGCCAGGATGCAGATTAAGACAGACTGATATTGTCCATATAATGAGAGATTAAAGCCTGTTACTCTTCACCAGTTTAAGATGAAAGCTGACAAACTTGATCGTATTCCGAGCCGAGCAGATCTCCATGGCGGCCGCTGAAAACAGAATACCACAATTGCTTGAGATCATGTCCCGCGCGCCAAACACCTTAACTCAGCATCTATTGTACAGCTATATCACCCTGCATTGGAGCCTCTTGTTTGGTCATCGCCCTGGCGTATACAAGAATATGACGGATAATGAAGTGTTGGATGCGGAGAGAAGAGGGTGTGCTAACGGCTACGTCATCCAGGTTCATAATCACAAGACTGCCATGACATTCGGAGCAGCACAGCTCGCGCTCACTGCCAATGAGTTTAGCTGGGTCAAACGTTGGATGAATATAAAACAAGGATTGCCTGGTCGACAGAACAACTATCTGCTTTGCACAACGGGTGATTTCCCTTCCAATCACCTGCACGAGCACTGGCTAGACATTGGCCTGTGCAGTCCCATAACGTCCACTATTCTCCGCACTTCCCTGGCTGACAATGTGAGTGAAATACACACTATTTTCTGTTGTTGTTTGGGAGTTGAAACTAAACTAATTTGGCTTTGTCTCTACAGATTAAAGAGACAGCATCCCAACAACTGTTGTGCAATGAAATATTGGGCTACTAGTCAGCTCGAACCGTCAGTTTAAAAAAGAAAAAGCGATACCATTCCGTTAAATATCAATGATTTCGAACATCGCGGGGAAATTCCTTCGACTCATTTTGAAGTTTTGGGGGAAGCCGGAAGTGACGTCAATGCGGGAACGCTTCGAGAGCCAAACACGGACAAAGTGTGTTGTCATGCGTAGAAATGGTGAATTACTGAGATTAGGCACGTTAATAACGTTTTAATGAAGTTGACTACAGTATATTCATATTTGTCAGTGCTTTCATGTCAATTCGGCGGCATAAACATAAATGATCGTGGTGAAGATGATGATTACATTAGGATTAAAAATCGGGAGTGAGAGCTGCTGAATTTCCTCCCGTCGGATGTGATATAAAAACAAATCGATTATTTTTGTGGTTGTAAACTCAAGTGGATGAAACTACATTTATTAGTGCTTTCATGTTAATTCGGCGAACATATGATACATTAAATGATGAGTGAGGATGATGATTAAAAATCGTTTGTTTGAGCCGGTCTGCATTTCCTGATGAGAAAACAAACCGATGCTTTTTGTAGTTTTTGTAGTACACCAACAACATGGATTAAACGTGTGTTTTTTTTACCACAATGTTGGGGAAATTAATGGATAAAATGCACGGATTATTATTATTATTCCCACTCCGATCGGGACACTAGGTCCACCGTTTCCCCGCAGCGAGGCTCCCCCCGTTGACAATTTACGTGGGCTGGGTGCAGTGGCGGACTGGCCATCGGGACGAATCCCGATGGGCCGGTACCGAAGTGGGCCGGTCGGATAAGTAACTAGCACATCCCCCATAGGCGGCGCGTGAGGCTCAGGTTTGAGAAGGCTAAATAACTTCTTTTACCTGACGCTGCCCGCCTCCGGCGTCTATAGAAAAGAGATCAACTCAGTGTGCGGAGTTTAAATCTCTCAAGTCATATTACAGGATAAAGGAAATACAGTTTAAACTGCCGTATGCAGAGAAGACGCCGACGTGTCGCACTTATCATTCATATTACATCATCAATCAGATCATCGATCATATAATATCATAATATATCATATATTTCCTTATCTGAGTCAGCATCTCCAGCCTCATCTGGCCGTGCAACGTAGGACCGCTTGGCGAGATCTCGTTTGTTAGTTTGTTGTTGTTTGTTTGTTACTCAAACATATCCAGGGTCTGTTGTACTGGCTTCGTAGTACAGGGCACAGGTGGCTAGCAGCGCTAATGTCAAAGACACAGACATTATACATTATATTTGTATTTTACCAGGATGCAGTGACACAAATATTTACATATTTACATTTACTATCTACAGCACCCGCCGCCCCTGACATCCCCCACTCCCCCCGTTGACAATTTACTAGCGGTACCGAAGTGGGCCGGTCGAGAGGCCCGGGATGATTTTTAGTCCCATTCCACCACTGGCTACATGACCATATGATCGCCCATATTGACGCACCTCATTCCTAAACTTCTAACAGATACAACATAAACCGATCCTTCAGCCTCATATGAGCTCTCAGACACGTTCAACATTAACCTGTCATCGCTGTGTGCGCCGTCGTGCGTTTACATCTGACTGTATATATATATATATATATATATATAAAGGTTTACATGCAGATGCTGGGATCCTGGACGGTGCAGCTGGAGCGCTGTGCCCGCAATGACGTCACCCATCATTTGGCGGGACTTGAAGAATCCGCGAGAAGATCCAGAAAATTGTCAACATTGAAGGCAGATTAATGGTTATCAAAGTACAAATATCCAAAATCAGTTCAGTAACGGTTTTCAAGGGGACAATATGTACTCAAATTGATGGGTTTGGATGATGGGGGAAAACCGTGTCACAGGCTCTTTAAGCACCACCAAGGTCCCGAAAGCCGGTCAATGCTCTCAAAGTACATGTGTCATAATGTCTCAACTGCTGATCGATACTATGCGAATGTTCCGGGCATTCAGAAAGCGGTTGAAATCCGCCAAATGTTCCGGGCATCTTCTGCCGCAACCCACATATTGAAGCTGAGTGGTAGAGCTGCATCTGATGAGCAATCCAGATGGGAGTGCCGGAGGATGCGAGGGCTGCCTACACTTCTCTTTTCCCCTGGTGTGAGGTCCAACTAAAACGCCTGCCATGAAGCCTTGGCTGTTTATGCAATGTAAATTGTTGAAATCATGAAAATGTTAAAAATTAAAAAAACATTAACACCACTTTGTCCCAAGTTTCAAACACTAATTGATGGGTATAAAATCCTTGTGATTCACCCTGTATTCACATCACTTTTCCCCGCCTTTCACACACTTATTCCTGGGTAAGAAAGCCGTGTGCCATATGAAATGCACATTTGAATTAAAACAGTTTAAGGCACTTTTAACACTGACGTACCCAGGATTCAAGCTGCTTTCCTGGGTTACATAGTGCTGTGAAGCAGCCTGTCCTCTGGGTGGGAGAGCGAGCCCTTTATTGGTGCATGTATTTGTGGTAAGTGTGCGTCTTTACGCAATGCTGTTGGCCTTGCCGTTTGATATATATTGTGCCGCAGCACATGACGGTTTTGTGTGCCCTCCCATGAAAATCATATGCCCTCCCTTTAGATTGGTTCTGGCGCCGGGTCTGAATGCGCATCTCTCCCTGATGCATGAACACATGGTGTCATACAACGGCCAAAAGGGTAAGAATACATAAACACTTAATATTCTTAGTTGTGTGAGCCTATAACGACTCAAAGAAGTAGTGCAAAATAAAATAAAAAGTGTGACTTCATTCTTTTGGGGGTGGGTTGTGGAGGATGTTAGTGGATTGTCAACCGGGGAGCCTCGCTGCCGGGACATTCTACAGATGGCCAGTCTGCCCCTGAAAAATGTCTATGCACACGTTATTAATAATAAAAAATAAAAATAGATGTTTTTATTTTGTAACCCCGGTTAGCCGGCTGTTCATAAATAACATGCAGAATATCCGTTCGTGGACAGATCATATTTCAAAGTCCTGCGGAGCGGTCACAACATCTTTGATGTTTCTGAAAAAATTGCTATTGACGGCGAGGCCAAGGGCATCTGGCTTCCCGGGTGGAGGCCAAACAGATCAACATCTCTCCCTTCCTACCTTGGGGAGAGAATAAAGTCTGCACTGAGGAAGAGGCGCCGCTCCGACAAACGGGAGCCAATTTGGACACTCGGTTCAGGAGAGTCTCTAACCCAGATCAGGACTAGCGGGTTCTGGGTTGAGTAACTTTGTATATATTTGAATTTATTCGCTGTGTGTTTTTAGTGTTTATTATTTGTTATATTATTGTGTGGTGTTTAAAGAGTTCAACTTTATTTGTTACTGTTCCTTTATTTATGTTCAATAAATGCTCTTTTTCCTCACAAAGATATTTGTCTGTGATTTCAACTCATTCCATCTGTCACTTTAGAAGGAATTGCTAAATCACCACTCCAGGTGGACTTTTCAGAGGACAGCCCGTGTTTGTCAGGTGGGAAGCTGCTTAGTTGAAAGAGGGCAGTCTACAGTTCTACAGTTCACACATACCAAGCCGTTTATGATATGAATACATGTAACAACATTCTGATATTAGGGTTAGGTTGGATGAAAGAATCCGGTACCCAGACATAATCTGGATACACGTAATGCACTGGCCATCCATGTACTGATTTGGAGTTTAAGTTTGGGGGTTGATAAACCGTTATAGTTGTTTTGGCATACAACCTGCCTTAATTTGTACACATCGTCAGTAGTGCCTGAGACAGGGATGAGCTTAAGAGAGAGGAAGCCTGCTCTTTATAGAGATGTAGGCGTGGTCTAATTAGCTGTTGATACTTCCGTGTTTTATGTTAAGTAGAGTAGAGCAGTGGTTCCCAACCTTTTTTGAGTACTGTACCCCCAAAGCATTTCAAGCCAACCTAAAGTACCCCCTACTACGCAATCAATCGTGGTGATCCCCAGGATATATTTAATAGTCTATATATTGTGGCTGTGTGTGTGTGACAATTAATGTGACACTTAAATCATAACTAATCATATACATTATAATAGCCATTGTTTAAAGACTTAAAAAAAAAAGTAAGGTATCTCACCAATTAATGTGACACTTGAGCCTGTTTCTCCCTCATCAGTTTTGTGAGTCTGGGGGAGATTGTTGCAACAGCTGTGACCAGGTTATTCTCCAAGTTGAGTCTGTTCCTGTGTTTAGTCTTGATGTGGGTCATGGCGGAGAATGTCACCTCACACAGGTATGTGGACCCAAAATGCAACAGTTAATTCAGGGCATGTTTCCCCAATTCAGGATACTCCTTCTCCACACCACACCAGAACTGCGTCAGTGGTGTGCTTGAGTACCTCATCTTCAGGCTCCTATCTGAGGACACATCTATGAGGTCTTCTTGCAGTCTGGCGGGAATGCTGCTGTTAATGCACGTCCCAAATGGATTACGCACCCAGTCCAGTGTGGATGATATTATTGTTGTCAATATCAGGGAAGTAGGAGTTGAACTCATTCTTGAGCTTGGACAAATGTGTGTGTACTATTTTCACAATTGGAGCTCTGTCACATTCACCAGTAGCAATGTATGCGTTCAGCTGCAGGAAACAACTTGTATCCCCTTTTTCACATTTGCTCTGCCAGAGCTTGATCTTCTCCATGAATCCACACACTTTGTCATACAAGCTAAGAACGTTTGTGTCTTTACCTTGAAGAGAGAGATTCAGCTGGTTGAGTTTGCTGAAAATATCAGAGAGGTATCTCAGCCGAGCTACCCAGTCAGCGTCGTCGAACATAGCCACAAGTGGGTGTGTGTGCTCCGACAGAAATGCCCTCACTTCATTGCGTAGCTCGAACAGCCGCTGTAACGTCTTCCCTCGGGATAACCAGCGGACGTCAGTGTGAAGCAGGAGCTGTTTATGTTCTGACCCACCGTCTTCACAAAGTGACTGAAACAGTCTATGATTCAAAGGCCTGGACTGTATGAAGTTGATCCCTTTTACGGCATCATTCAAAACATCGTTCAACTATGGACTCATTCTCTTGCTAGCTAATGCTTCTCGGTGAATCATGCAGTGCGTCCATGTAACGTCAGGGTTTACCTTTTTTATGTGGGCCATTAATCAATTTACTCTGCCGGTCATCGCCGTCTGTGTGTCTTGTTACCGTATCCCCTGAAAACAAAGATTACTGTTCCAAAGAGGCTGCTTAGCCTTTATTTTATTGACGCTTACAACCTCATATCTCCTGAATACTGACCCAGCTTTAGCACACATGAGAGCAGGATTTCCAATCCAGCTTGTGTTAAGAGAAAAAAATTGTCAACGTTAAAAACGTCCTGTCCGGTAGTTCTCCCCGTGAGTTTCTTGCAAAACAGAATGTGCTCGTTCATCTCCAAAGTGTCTTTGTAACGCACAAACGCAATCAGTTGTGCTTCCCCACTGACATCCGTTGATTCGTCCAACTGCAAAGCAAACGTACCAGACGCTTTACATTTTTCCACCACTTGGTCAATAATGTCAATTCCCATGTCGTCGATCCGATGGCACACAGTATTATTTGACAACGGCACTTTCTTCAGGACATCAGCTGCTTTCTTATCGAGCATAGTTTCTGCGAGAATTATAACAGCAGGCAAGATTAGCTCTTCGGCTATGGTAAATTGCTTTTTCGATTTAGCAACGAGTAGCGATACGGCATAAGATGCTTCCAAGGCCTTGGTTGAGACCGATGTCGCTTTCTTTAGTTTTTCTTGGCTTCCCTTAAATTCAGCCAGCTTTTGGTGGAAAAACTCTGCAGGCTTACCCACACAGGCGGGATGTCTAGTACTAAGGTGCCGATGTAAATGGGATGGTTTCATGCTATTATTAGAAAGCACGTCGCCACAGATGAAACACATTGGCTGCGGTGGCTCTGTAGTTGTGACCGTAAATCCGGAGAGCACATAATGTTCACCAAACTGACGATTCTTCACCTTCTCTGTTTTCATTTTCTTGAGAACGGGTTCTCCTGATTCAGCAGTATCACCTGTGCTGTTGTTTCTGGATGAACCAGCTCGACTCAGCCATTGATCCATAATGATTATGTTAACAGAAATTTTGATCTCAATAAACACCGGCGCATTCACTTGATAGGATGTTGATATTTTGCTAGCTAGCAAGAAAACCAGCGAGCCACTACAATGATGACGTAACACCTGACAGTCCGGCGGGAAGCTGAACGCCGCGCCAATAATAATATATAGCCAGCAAATGATTACTTAATTTGAATGCCCCCAATTTTGGTTACATTATTACAGATTATGCATTATTTGGGTACAGTTTTCCTGTAAAAAATAATAATAATAAAAAAAAAATCTAAAATCTTTTTTTTTTTCTTCAAAATATTTTCATGGGGACCACCCACGTACCACTAGGGGTACGCGTACCCCCGGTTGGGAAACACTGGAGTAGAGTATGTACATTTCTGTTTCTTCTTTAATTATAGGAATTAATATTTTCTCTTAAATTCCCCCCGTAGGCTTCACGGTAAGGAGAGATGAATATATTTCAGTGAGTGGTGCTTTGGAATCCCTTTGTAATATTAATGTAGCCTGTAATGTTATCTTCCCAGCTATGTCTGTGCTTAGTGCAGCGTCAGAGAGGACTGAGCGGGAGAGAGAGGCAGAGGGCTCTTTTATAGAGCTTGTGGGAGTGTCCTATTCGGAGCACTCATTCAACGTGTATCACGGTACATTATTTAAGTGTCCTGTTTGGTGCACCCTGCATCTCGTGTCACGGTATTAATATTATCCATCCTCCCTTCATGTGTTTCACGATAAGGAGTGGTACGGTCTGGTTCCAGTGAGCCTTGCTGTGAAACTCCATGAAACGCAGATGTGCGCGTGTGTTTTCCCTCTGTAATTCAGGCATTAGTATTATCTGACTCTTTTCTCTCAAAACGTTGGTGTTTTCAACGGTAAGTATTTTACAATGTAAACAGGTGAGTATTTTTTGATTCCTGTATTTGATCTTTTTAAGCCCAATAAAATATGTATTCCAAATTGGTTGTGTTGTCAGTATCAGGTGTACTCCATTTTAGTTTCACAGCGTGAAGGCGGCCATTTTAGAGGCCGGACATAAGAATCAAATTGTTCTTTTGTGGTGACAGCGAGACACCCCAGGTGAATAAGGTACTTTTTTTTAACTTAAAGGTATCAGCTAGAAATGTCTCCAGTTAATTACTTACAATAAGGCAATTGTTTTTTGTATTACACGTTTCCTGAAATAGCATGTTTAAATATGCAAATTATCCATTTTCTCATTAAATATGTACATATTTTAACACATTTCAGGAATCGAAATCTGAACTTTGGATAAAGCCAGGTTCAAAATTCTTCTTTCATTTTGTAGTCATATTAGTATCTAAGGCTTTTACAGAAGGGATATTGGATATCTCTTTTTATCACTCCATAAATCAGAAAATACTGTCAACAGCCCTGAAATATCAATTTGCCATGTTTTTAGGTGTACAATGTTGTATAATTCAGGCTATGAATTATATATGAACAAACCCTTCTGTAAAAGCCTTCATAATATTGATAGGAATATAACTGGAAGGTTTGGTGTATCTACGTGCTACTGAAGTTGACATTTCGAACTCAGAGTAGGAGAAAAAACTCATTTTGAGATAACGACCTTTAAAGATTGCAGTGAGGCGCTAGCTAAACCCTCCTGTTCTTTGGATGATAGCTTGCGCATCGACGCACTCCGTGAAGGTATTTCATGTTCGGGGTCATTTGTGTTTTGTATAACCTTGTTTCGTGCCAGTGACGATTGTTGTCATCTTCTCTGTGAACGTTTTTTTCGCCGTTCTTTTGCCATTTTGAGATTTCAATTTCTAGCGGAAAGCTAACCAGGAAGTGTTTTAGCACACCACGTGACTCATCTGAACGAATCACGTTGTCAGAAATTGACACCAGCCAATGAGATTTCGTTTCTTGGTTTAAGACCCCTTTGTGCTTTCACGATTGGTTGCTGATACGAAGGAAATGACCATATTTGGATCCGATGAGATTGTGCAGGAGAGACGGAGCTTTCCAGCGATACCTCTGTTGACATGGTGGACACAGCGGTCGCGGTACTTTATGTTACGTTAGAATGCAAACTTTTGGTGAATTTAGAAGAAATCTACAGACGCAAATAGACAAACTATAGTCCAATAAACACTTAAATGTGTATTTTGTACGTTTTCCTTCCAAAAGCCTGAAAGAAAACATGTTATAGAATCAAAATAGCTCAAAATTGACCAGTACTTGAAAAACGATGTTTTTGCCTGCCGTGTCTCGCCTTAAGTTTAGAATTACTGTCAGATAGTGACATATGGGGTCACATGAGAAGGTACTGGCGCCCGACAGTCCATGGAGGCACTGGCTGGTTAGGTTGGATGAAAGAATCCGGTACCCAGACATAATCTGGATACACGTAATGCACTGGCCATCCATGTACTGATTTGGAGTTTAAGTTTGGGGGTTGATAAACCGTTATAGTTGTTTTGGCATACAACCTGCCTTATTTGTACACATCGTCAGTAGTGCTCCTCGAATCATCAAACGTTTCGACCCGTCACTAGACGTTCTCCTCGAGGTGGGCCCTGCAAGGGTTATCAAACCATGCAGTGTGTATTTTTCCAATTAAATATAGTCACATGGTCATGACATCTGAGACAGGAATGAGCTTGAGAGAGAGGAGGAGGCCTGCTCTTTAAATGTGGCTTGTTGCTCTTCATCCCTGCTGCTGTCAGTGCCCTGTGAGGCCTGAGACAGGAATGAGTTTGAGAGAGAGAGGAAGCCTGCTCTTTATAGAGATGTAGGCGTGGTCTAATTGACTGTTGATACTTCCGTGTGTTATGTTAAGTAGAGTAGAGTATGTACATTTCTGTTTCTTCTGTAATTACAGGAATTAATATTGTCTCTTAAATTCCCCCCGTAGGCTTCACGGTAAGGAGAGATGAATATATTTCAGTGAGTGTTGCTTTGGAATCCCTTTGTAATATTAATGTTGCCTGTAATGTTATCTTCCCAGCTATGTCTGTGCTTAGTGCAGCGTCAGAGAGGACTGAGCGGGAGAGAGAGGCAGAGGGCTCTTTTATAGAGCTTGTGGGAGTGTCCTATTCGGGCACTCATTCATCGTGTATCACGGTACATTATTTAAGTGTCCTGTTTGGTGCACCCTGCATCTCGTGTCATGGTATTAATATTATCCATCATCCCTTCAGGTGTTTCACGATAAGGAGTGGTACGGTCTGGTTCCAGTGAGCCTTGCTGTGAAACTCCATGAAACGCAGCTGTGCGTGTGTTTTCCCTCTGTAATTCAGGCATTAGTATTATCTGACTCTTTTCAACGGTAAGTATTTTACAATGTAAACAGGTGAGTATTTTTTGATTCCTGTATTTGATCTTTTTAAGCCCAATAAAATATGTATTCCAAATTGGTTGTGTTGTCAGTATCACGTGTCTTTTCAGGGTTAGGTCCGGTCTGACGGCGCTTAGCTCTCTGTTGCAGAGAAGATCACTGCTCTCAACAAAGTCAAAAATCCTACATCCAAACGGAATAAATATAATTAATTATGATGAATACGTTAAGTCTTGTTCATTGTTTTTCACTTTTATTAAATGTTTGATATTTCCGGCACAGACCCTTTCATACCGGCAATGCGCGATAGAAACAACAGAAAGTGCGACAGTTTAAATATGCCAGTGTTAATTTCGTCAACGAAAACTATGACTATGACTTTCCTCGCTCTCACCGGAAGTTGATTTGTCTGCGCCATCTTGAGTACCGTCCCATGGTTCTTATTTCTGCCGGAAGACCGAGGATCGAGGAGCGATAATCGAGGAACCACCAGTCCATCCTCCAATGAAGTCCTCAGATACTCGCCCCGCCCCCTTACTGTGTATCGCTCACTGATTGGACAAACGGAAGTCGCTTCACGTGACGCTCCGGAGGAAAGGACGTCCCATTGCTCTTAAAACTAATTTCCCTGCTTCTCGTGGTTTCCTTGCGTCCCTCCATGCTTCCCTGGTGGGAGAGACGCAGGGAAACGGCGCAAGTGAGGGAAGCAAGGATTTCATTTAAAGGAGACCTATCATGCTATATTTAAATGATATAGTGTATGACCATACCTATATAAGGTATATTTATACATTTTATTTTTCAAAATACCAAACAGATCATTTTTTAGCCATGCCTCGTTTCGCTCATTTTCGCTCTATTCCAAGCCCGTCTTTGAAAATTCTGAGCAGCAGCTGACCACGCCCCCTTGCAGAAGAGGAGGCATGAGCCGGCGAGAGTCACGTTACCGTGCTTGCTGTGATTACGAGTGTGGAATAAACATGTCATCTCAGAGCAATGCATGTGTTCAAGCATATTATCAATTTGATCCAGAGACTGACCCTGAAGCAGCGGAGGTTTTGGTGGAGGTGCAAACATCTCGGTTGCAGCAGGACGTTTCTGAATGGTTAGTTGACAAGCTGTCGTCCCTATTTATTTTACTCTGTTACGATGCTTGCTCCTTATTCCGTTCATATTTTGGCTAATTAGCAAGAATGCAATGTGTACAGTTTGTAACGCAAAAACAGCGATATATATATATATTTATAAAGGGAGACATTCATATTTTCAGCATATATACAATGGCCTCATTGCGTTTATTAATAGTTTACAGTCCTTTTCTTCCAACATCGTGCAACAACCGTTGGAAAGTTGAATAACTTAGGATGATAAAAAGTATAACTCCAACAACACCTCAGTTGTCAGCAATGTGTGTAGTTTCATGTGTTTTTAAAAGCTCAGTTATTGACTTCTTTGTGCAAATTGCGCCACGATGCCTTCTGAACGGAGAATGTGTGCTGCATGGAGATACCACAGGTAACATTTTTGACAGCTTTACTAAGTTGTCTGTTTAAATACATTTTTCACATGTCATTCAATATATGTTTATCACACTAGGTGTCAAGACGGATGCAGGAACTTGAGGACTCTGTATCCTGTATGGTGGACCATCCTGGATTGGAGCCTGTGTGCCTAAATATGTTCTCCCTGCAGAATGCGTTGAATATTTACAGAGCTGAACATGGTGGACTACAGTTGAGGCAAATAGAGCAGTGAGTGGTTGGTTTGTTTTGACTGAAATTGTAAAACGAATGCTAATATTGTTCATGGAAATAAATACTGGTGTATATGGCTTTATGCAATCTTTCATTCTGTCATTGTACATGTACTATTATATACTACACAGCAATGGCATAACACACCCATGTGTATGACAAAAAGGTCCACACACACAACCTTATGCTTTTGAAATCAGAATATTCTTTACCCATCCAAACATGAATAATCACGACACATTTTGATATCAACTCGGAACTTTATTGTCAAAATCAACGGTTAAAAAAACCCATAAAAAAAACTAAATGTAGCCTACTTGTATTTTGTATAAATGACACTAAATATTTTTACAGAAGCTTTGTGAGCTGGTGCTGGGGCTTCCTTGGACGCAGGATCAGAGTGGTGATTCCGGCCTGCGTTGTCCTCAGGATACGCAGGGAGTTTCCTGATCCGTGAAATGTCGATGTTGGGTTCAGACAGCAGCCAAATTGAACCGTGTAGCATACCCGGCGATGACCTCCTCCCTGTCAGGTCGCTCATAATGGTGCAGGGTCCACAAAGACTTGGTCGAAGATGAGGTCCATCAAGTTGGCCCAGTAGCCTGTGCAATGTTAAAAAAAGCACAACAAAAAATGTGGTTTAGATTAGTATATGCATGTAAAAAACTGAAAGTTCTTTCTAATTTTTTTATTTTATATTTGTAAATAGTTGTATAATAAATATTTTAAACACTTACGGAATGTGGGGGTCAGTCTTTACTGGTTTTGCTCTGCATTCTCCCTTCCTGGCCTTTGGGAACTGCAGTTTATACAGAGGGTTTTCAGTGGATGTAGTGGCTTGTGCACGCTCAGCATTTTAATTGTAGTGCAGGGCTGCCAGGTACAGTCTTTCATTTCCGCCATGATAAAAAAAAATGTAAATAATAGCAAAGGATGTACAAATTGTCACTAATTAGTAAGTATGTGAGGTGCTGGCCTGTAAAGAAGAACACATAGTTAGAACAAAATCATCTCAACTTAGTATTCAGGATGAGAAAATACTATTTGGATAAATATAGTCTGAAATCCCAAAAGATGGGGCTAAAACTCTCTATTTAGCAAAGCTCTTTGCTTAGCCTTTTCCAATCTGAGTTAGTTTTGAACCGTAACGTGCATGCTGTGTTTCTGACTCAATACAGATGATGTGTTGGAGAGGGGCTGAGCTCAGTAGACTGACTGTAATGAGTGCTAGCCACTAATTAGCCTGTTGCTAGAGATAAGGCCTCGTCAACAACAACAGACCAACGGGGCTTTAGCTCAGTTTTACTCGTGGTGTGTGTGTCCCCTCGCATACATACACAGTGTTGTATCCTAACACACCCCCATTTATATTCATGTGCGCAAACAAGTAAACACACAAAAGCTTTTACATATAACGCTGCAAAAAACGGCATGTCTCATTAGCGTAGCGTAGCTTAGCTTACAGATCGATGATATCTGATCGTTCTTACAGACTACAATCACAAAAGCTTTTACATATAACGCTGGAAAAACGGCATGTCTCATTAGCGTAGCGTAGCGTAGCGTAGCGTAGCGTAGCTTACAGATCGATGATATCCGATCGTTCTTACAGACTACAATCACAAAAGCTTTTACATATAACGCTGGAAAAAAACGGCACTTACCTACAGAAGATTACGTTTGTTATTATAACTTACTCAATATGATTTTAGAGGATACAAAATACTAATAAATAGGAGAATAAATACTTGTGTTATCGCCTAGGGCGTGGCTTTACAGCCTTCACACAGATCGCCATTACGGCAGTATGTCTGAACATGTTAGCAAATTCCTGATAATTAAAATAAAAGACAAAGCAAAGACTGCGGAGCGTACAAAATAAAATAAAATGTTACAAAAACATATAAACACCTAACAGATTACTATTTGGGTTTGAGGTGATATTGATACGGCGAAGCTACATGCTACATATACAAACTAGAGATAGCTTTATCAGGAAAAACACCGCTAAATAAAAACTTACAGCTTCAAAATTGGATGTGTCCTCACTGGCCTGGTCCCGGATGGTTGGTATTGATCCCGGGTTTAGCATTAGTTTGGAGGCATATCCGTGTTGGACTTGAGAGAAGTTCATAAACATGTCCGGGGTACAATGTTTGGAACACACCAACAGAAATCTGCCGTGGTCTTCTGGCACATGTCCCTTGAAAATGAAGTCTAGCCACAGATTATTTTCTTTTTCCACTGATGGCATTGCATGCAGTCACCTGTCCCGAGTCTTGCAGCCAACAACAGCACAACGTTTAACTGGCTTAGACATCCTGGCAAGAGCAGGCAAAAACACAGATGTGACTGGGGTTGATTGAGCCTACCGATAGCCTATATGCGAATGAGAGGTCTGGCAATGCACGTGGCCGTGGCTCATTCCCATGATAGGTGGAGAGTTGACCAATAAGCGGAGCACCTCTTTGTGACGTTCAAAAGTGTTGAAATCTGGAGGAGGAGGAGGAGGAGGAGGAGGAGGAGGAGGAGGACGACGACACTTGCATCCTTCCACAGAAGGAGCCAGCGTGCCAGCAGCAACCACAGAAGGTCTGGGTGGAATTGGATCAGGAAACGTTGGAGGCTCTGAAAGGTGGGTTGGTGCATGTGCATGCTAGTGATGCCTGGGTTAGCTCTGCAGCCACCTGAATTAGGGATCGACCGATATGGCTATTTCAAGGCCGATACCGATTATTAGTAATCAAGGAGACCGATAACTGATATTTGGAACCGATATACATTTGCAGTATAATCAGAAAATCTTGGTGTCAAAATGTAGAATAACCCAAACTCCAACACAACTTCTTTGAAATGCCTTTAAGCATATGTTTAATGAACTTTTCAACATCTTAAAACTGTTTTCCTATCTGTGACCCTGAGTAAAATTAAGTATAAAATAAAATAAAAACTACTAAAACTTGTTTGTTCTGATATTTGAGACCGATAATCGGTCAAATGCGGGATATCGCCCTAACCTGAATCCTGCCACACTAGTGATGTTAAGATTCGCATCGGTGCACCGGCATAAATGTTCAAGATGCGAGTGCACCGGTTGAAAGTGCACATCAGCTAGTTTGGGTTGAACTCGCGATGCATCGATCGTGGCGTCATTTGCATCGGTAAAAACTGATTAATTGATATCATATTATTCACTCATCCACTTGTCAGCACTCTGCAGAGACGATCTTTGCTTCGCTTCTACGGAGCCTGCGAGACGCGTCACAGTTATCAACAAACATGGAAGTCGAGGAGAACGAAATACACAGTGCTCACGGCCGGCACCGCCCTGAATGTGTTCTTAAAACGGCATCATTGAAGTTGCGCTGACAGGCGACAGAGGTCCACCTTGTCCCCGCAGCGAGGCTACCCCCCTCCCCGTTGACAATTCACCGCACCCCCTAAGTCCAATGACTTCCCGCGGCTATGTAGTGACAGCTAAGCGCGGGTTGCTTCATCCTGATCACGTTGATCAACTAATATTCCTGAAGAAAAACCTGCAAGCTAGTTAAATCACTCAGTGAGGTGTTGTGTCAGTGAGAGTGGTTTTTATTTTATAGCAGCCTGTGACTGCCAATAATAGTTTAATTGTCTTGCTTACAATTGTAAGCAGTTATGAGGACGTATTTGTTATTTGTATTATTTATAATATGTTCATAATAGAAACCGCTGCTTTCTGCTCACTGGTGAGTTAGCCTACTGGCTGAGTGTTATGTACGTCAGTCTGGCAGTTGTATGGCCATTGCTATGGTAATTGTTTTTGCACATTGTTAATGCTGGTCAATAAGGAATAAAACAAAATCCTCTGTTGTACCATATTGAATTATATCATTATTTTGCATCGTGTTGAATCGCATCGTATCGCCCCGAATCGCATATTATTGAATCAAATCGTATCGAACTGTATGGCAATAGGGTGAATCGTATTGCATCGCCCGGTGCTTCAAAGGTATCGTATCGCTGGGCAACTTATCGAGATGCGCATCGCATCGGCCTCAGTGATGGAGATGCACATCCCTATCCCACACAGTTTATTGACCCACCTGCAATCATTTGAATGAAGTTGTGAAGTAAAATTCATGAATTCCCACATTTATTTTGAGACCCGACCCGACTTCCCACATGTTACACATTAGAAAATAAACTATCTATTGCATTTATACAACAGTAAACAAATGAAAAAGAAAGTCAGGACTGTTGGAATGCACCATGGTCAATCATAGTATTGTGCGGTTGACACTATTTTATGTCTGAATTTGTTATTTACACCTGGATACTTTTTTACACCCACTTTTTAGAGATGCCACGATTGGTGGCTACCATGAAGACGGCACTGGACAACATGTCAGGGTCGTCCTCATCAGGACCTTGTTCCAGTAGTGGCCACGGTGACTCCCCGCAAACTGGCCGCAATACTGGCAGTAATGACTTGATATGACCTACACAGTAATGATACTCTATTGCAGTGCTTCTCATTGTGTGGTCCACTGGTGGTCCGTGAGCGCCCCCTAGTGGTCCGTGAGTATATTGGTAAAATTTCACATTTGAAATTAATTAATTAATTAAAGTTTTCCGCACTCTCGCGGGAATATCTCCGCAATGGAGCGAGCTTAAGTTTCACTTTCGATTGCATGATATAGCCCAGATAAACACCTTCATCACACATGTTGCCACTTGTTTGTACCATTTTCAGGCGATTTGTAAAAAACGATGTGTTTTGGGATATTTGTGGAGTTAGGTGGTCCGCGAGTGTTTTTTTATTGGTTAAGTGGTCCTTGGTATGAAAAAGTTTGCGAAACACTGCTCTATTGCTATTGTTCTATACAAAATGAATCACTGCGGATCAATGGAATAGTATTTTCACACCTTTGAAGCCAAGACGAGAGCTGCCCCACATAATATACAGAAGTGTACTCGAGTACTGTTTGAGTACACCTTGACTTGATTACGGGGGAAGGCTGTGGTAGAGCAGGTCAGCTACCAATCGGAAGGTCAGTGGTTCGATCCCCACCCCGCCACCGGCAGCCATGCGCTGTTGTGTCCCTGAGCAAGACACCTAACCCCAAATTGCTCAGAATGCTGTGCATTGGTGTGTGGATGTGAGTGAATGTGTTACCTCTGATGGTTTATCTTCCGCCATCAGTGTATGAATGTGTGTGAATGTAATATGTGGCGCTTTGAGTAGTCTGCTGACCAGATAGAGCGCTCTACAAGTACAGTCCATTTAACATTACAAATATGTGTTGTTGCCATTAGAAATACACTTGCATGACTATTATATTAATTATATTATCCAGTGTGTTTTAAAATATAGCAAAGCATTCAAGTTCATTTGATGGTACAGGTACAATATTTGTAATTTATCTTGTTTTAATCCGCCTCTTAGTTTTTACAGATGTTCCTAGGCAACTCCTCCGTCCAGGTCTCCACACGCCTCTTCCACAGATTAGGCAACAGAAGGATGTCTCTCTTTGCCCAGGAACTAGCAACGCTGATCTTTGGGAAAGAGACCCTGGCGAAGTCTACCCTTACTGGGAAGGGGAAAACCGCAGAGACCCTTGACCCGGAGAAAGTCAAAGCATTATAGGTACAGATATTCTGTATTTATCATTATGAATGGATTTCAATCTAATATATTGTCTATATTATCAAGTATTAAATCCCATGCTTCCTTCCTGTTTTGCAAGACACCGGGCACCGAGGTGAGTGCGATCCGGGCCCTGCTGCGGAGGAAATGCAACAACGAGAGATATACAAGAAACGTTTGTTATTGAAATCTGAGACCCAATACTGTGGAGAGTACAAGTCAGAGTGATCAAAACAAATAAATGGTGAATCAGACAGAGCTTGTCTTTCTGGTTATTTATTTGAAGCTTCAAATACATAAGATAGAATGAAAATAGACACAGGTCTCACAGAGCATAGAATAGTCTGCGCAAGTCTGCACAGTACAATATGGTAGCAAAGCTTATATACAAGAAGGAGTGGGAAGGTTAGAAATCTGTCTTCACACGGTCACATATTGTTATTAGACACCTGTCCTTGAGCTGTAGATAGCATAACGGTTCCCAGAGTTGGGAAGTTCTTGTGTGACTGTGTGTGAGTCTCTCCCTAGTCTGCCAAATCAGCTCTGTGGAAGCGCTTGGGAATAAACCCACAGTAGAGTAGGAGAAGAAAACAGCACATCTCAGGTAATGATATAGGTGTTTTACAATGTTTTGAGAAGCATTTGGTTTAAGCATATAAGGATATGATAATGTCCACTACACTACACAAAAGCAAAGTACCGTTATGATCGGCCATCTCTTGCTCTAAAGCTTGGACACACACTGAAGACATTAATACATTACATTTAGCTGACGCTTTTATCCAAAGCGACTTACAATAAGTGCGTTCGACCAACAAAATACAAACTTGAAGAAAACAGAATCATAAAGTACATCAGGCTTCATAGAGCCAAACATCTCAAGTGCTACTCAACTGGCTTTAGGTAAGCCAGTCCTTTATTAGTATATAAGTGCTTTGTTAGTAATTCTATCGCTCGAAGTGGAGTCGAAAGAGATGAGTTTTCAGTCTGGAAGGTGTGTAAGCTTTCTGCTGTCCTGATGTCAATGGGAGCTCATTCCACCATTTTGGAGCCAGGATAGCAAACTGTTAGGAGATTTGTCTTATAACTAGTCCGCATTTCCAAATCTCCGCGCGTCGCTAAACAAGCTGAAAATCTTACAGGAAGGAAATCCAGAGCATACAATTAACCGTTAAACAATAATCCACTTTAATGGTAATATACAATGCAATACAATCAATACATTACCATACAAGACCATATCATTTCATATGCATAATGTCAGAAGTGGGCCCACCCCTGGCCCCTGCCCACAGGCCGCCACGACGTTCCAGTCCAAGCGGCGCGAGGAGAGAGAGACAGAACAGCAAGCTGGATAGGCTTTCATACCAATGATACAGGAAGGGGTGGAGTTTAAGGACAACTGGTGTCTTTTCCAGTCATCTCAAACAAACACCTCTGACCCTCACTGTCTCCAGTTTCTGCAGCCTCCACACACACACACACACCTCCCCCACACATTCCAGAGACCACAGTGGGGTCTTGCTCCACCTCCCCCACCTTCCTTTGTCCTCAAAAACCACATGTCAGCAGGCCCAAAACCAGCCCACAGCTTTCTACACAAATCACTTTCCCCTTCCAAGCCCCTTCACAGTTTGCATGAATACATACAAATATTTCCTTACAATTCCCCCTTTTGCACTCTTAAACAAGAGTGCAACTTACACAAGGCACTTGAAACATAACTATTGTCATTCCTCTCCAATATCATCAGAAACTGAGATCCAAAGTATTTGAAATCGTGAAGGAACCGAACATCACTTCCCATGGCAGTGAAGGAACCATGAGGGGGCAGCTGAGTGCTAAGAAGCGGTCTCCTGGTGGTGAATCATCAGCCCGCCTGCCCGCCCCCCCCCAAAGGAATAGCCCACACGACAGCTGATAGGGAGGGGGAGATGCGGCTTTCCCTTCACGGGTGGAACTGATCAGAGAGAAGTAGACTCCTCTGCTGCCTCGACAAGTCCCCCAGCCCACTGCCAGCCGCTTCCATGTCGTCTGCTGCCTGGATGTCCTCGAGGTCCTTCCCCGGTCCGATGATGATGCCTCCTGGGACGACTGCTGGATGGATGTCCTCGAGGTCCTTCTCCTCCAGTCCGCTGATGACAGCATCCGAGTCGACCTCCATGACGAGAGCCAGATTCGTCCTGATGTCGTCTAGGGTCCTCGCAGGTGTTGTCCCCGCCGCACACTGGCTCCAGTGTTACCAGTGGTCCCCCTTTCCTTGTAGGCAGACGGCATGGGATGTCCTCTGGGTCACTCGGTCGGGGCCGGAGAGCCTGGGGTTGACAGTCAGCCTCCTGCGTCTCGGGTCCCCCTTTTGGCGTCAACACCCTGTGTGGAGAAATCTGATACAAATCCCTCAAGCCTACGCTCCGGGCTCTGGGGCCCTCGGCTGTTTGACCCACCAGTGCGTGGCCACTTGGAGCCTGTTGGTGGGGTGTCTTAAAACAACAGACGTCTGTGCACAGGTTTTCTAAATTAATTGTGCAGCTTCAGATTCTTAATACTTGGACTGTGCCCACTAAATAAGAACCCCAACATCTTTAGGTAAACTAAATAACATATTTCAATAGCTCTGAATTTCTGACAAGCATCTGTATTTATTTTTAAATGAAATCCCTGAGATCCCATTAAAAATCTAAATATGATTTGAACTGCTAATGTTTCTGGTAAAGAAACACACTAATGTTATGGATTCAAAAACAACCCAAATCACGATACTAACAAAGTGAATGGCTTCCTGGTGATACTGCTTCTACCCGTCAGTTCTTAGATATTATCCCACTGAAAAAATGAATACAGAATTCCAACAAACTGTCATCAAATGTCTTTCTATTATAAATGTAGATGAAATGTATATCCCCATAATGACCTAAACAATAAAGTCTATGGCTTTTACTTCTTTACCAGGCTAGTTACATGATGTTGTCTAAATTACATTTTGTCTCATTACATTACTATGTTTTAGCTTTAACTGTAATATGTTCTTTCTACATTTCAAACCTCAGTTACTTTAATACCTGTTGAAACATTACTCACCGGTCAGCTTCTTCAGTATTCCATTCTGGACTTACATCTCTCCCAGCAGCCCCTTGGCCATTGATTCTTTATCTGTGTTACCTGCTATAACTCAATCAATACTAGAGACATGTCAACATTCATCAAACAGTATGTTCTCCCCAGATATGGAGCAGGTCAATTCTAAAACTGTCAATCAATGGTCAGATTGAACAATGGGGTTGGAGCAGCCGGTTCCTTTCAGTCCCTAAATGAAAAATGTACATTGTAAAGTTTACACTCCCCCTTTTTTACACATTATCTCATGTGTAAACAAAATCGAAGAAAACCTTCAGGTCATAATGGATTATAAGACAATACCAAACATTTTTCCCAAATGTACATCCATCATTTCCCACAGTAAACACTTCAGTGAAATGAAGTGTTTTCTCTCCATCTTTCAGTCCTAAAAGAAACAGAATCTTCATGTTTTAGTTTGAGCTTCACATTCTGCAAACGGCCACCTCCTGTGGGAGTGAAATATCATATACGGTTTCCCCTTTTGTGCAATGTTAGGAAACCTCTCATTTCACACATTATTATCACACAAAGATAATGTGTTAGTCCAAAAACATGCTTGATTAGTCATCGTTTTAAATCATGCAGTTGCACTGATCAGGTGCAGACATACACTCACTCACACTCACACTGTCAGGTTGTAAAGTCAGGTTTGGTCAGGTTTGGTCAGGTACACCTCAGAGTCAGTCATTGAGAGTGCCTTCCCAAGTTACCCTGTCGGTCAGTTGGTCTCAGTCTTTTTGGCCATGTGTCGTGCTCTGCAGAGACTCCGTCTTCCAGCACAGGCCAGCATCCTTCGTCTATACAAATCTGTATATATGGAGCGCCATCATTTATTAATTCACAATTACAACTATAATGTTCAAGATATCTCCAACCCCTCCTTGCTGTTTCCCACATTCCCTGAAAAGTGTCTAGCCCAAAAAATGTCATTTCCTTATTGTACTATTACTATTACTGCAATTCATTTACACCTAATTAGTATTAAAATTACTTAATAGATCTATTTCAGAAACATGTGTACATCACTATCTTGTGTCAAAACATTACTAGGATCTGTAAAGATCTGCTATGTATTCCATAACTCATTCTATCAATTTATCTTCAATTCTGGTGCACTTAAAGAACAATGTTACCCTCTTTAACAGTGTGTGGAACTCTGGGTGTCTGAACATGAAACCAGTACCTCAAATTGAAATACTATATTTTGTTTAGAACCAGCTTTCCCTTCAACATGACCTATATAAATAAATATTTATCTGATCTTATAGAGCTGTTACTAAAACTCTCCCTTTGAACTGATCAATACTGTAACAAATTAAAACACTACCAAATTCACACACGAATAAAAAGTCCAGTGCATACTTCCTTCATGCCCCCCCCTTTTCCTATCAGTGTGTTTTAGACTGATTTTCCACTTCACTTTAATAGTTCTCCTCTATTTTTATTTACCAATTGACTAATTTATGGTCAATACATCTTCTTATCTTCACTTATTTATATTTATCTTTTGTTCATGATAACAATGGTATAACAACCACACGTCTCCAATTCTGGTCCACCTAAAAATCAATGTTAAACTCTTTAGCAGTGTGTGGAACCCTGGATGTCCGAACATGAAACAATTACTCCCTCCTTTATCAAGGATTTAAAAACAGAAGTCATTTCATATTTCCCATGGTAATAACTATGCTACAATGGTGAAATCAATTTCTTAGATTGGAATACTATATCTGGCTTGGCACCAGCTCTCCCTTTAACATTATCCATACAGATAAAGATTTGTCTTATAGAGTGGTTCCTAAAACTATCCCACTACTTTATTCACACGTGAATAAAAAATGTCAAAGAATATTTTGTTAACATGATGAAAAGATTGAAGAATATGGTTGTACTCTGTCCCCCTTTAACCCTCAGTGTGTTCTCATTTTACTCTAATAGTTTACTGCTATTTTTAATTTAATAAATCTTTCTGTCTTTACGTATTTATGCTTTAAATGTGCGTTTTGTGAATAAGTGTGTTTATGTGTAAACTCACTCATTCCCGTTCTCCTTTCCTCCTCCTCTGGTTTTCTCAAGCCGTGACCCCGGCCTCCTCACTTCTAATCGACCATGCCAACTCCTCTGGTTCTGTGTTCTCTTCAGTCCATCAGCTGTAACCTCATCCGCTGTAACTCTTTTAGGCAGCCATTGGCCCAGTTACATCTGCAGCCCCCATCATGCCAATGTTCTTGCACTGCTTTGCATTTCATCTCCTCCTTTACAGTCTCCCTGCTGTTTTTATGGAGGGCGGATTCTGCTCTCATGTCCCACACTTTGTTCTTGTGCTCAGCTTGGAACTTCATGGTCCCGTCTGAGGGACTGATGAGCGTAGATCTCTGCCTGTCAGCATGCTGTTTGGTTCTGGATGCCACAGGTGGAGATAGTTCTGGCTGCAGTCTTGTTGTTGTTGTTTCAGCTCTGGTTCTCTGTCTGTTCGATGGAGAAGGAGGAGTCTCCTGTTGGGTTAGGTCTTTTGTCTGCTTGGAGGGTCGGGATCGTAGCCTTTTCTAACTCAGAGGGGGAGTCCAGGTCTCGGGACGCATTACCTTTAAAAAAAATCTAGCACACTGAGGTTAAATAAATCCAACCCTTTCCACTCTGACACTTTCTAATCATACTATCTGTCTTAATTGTTAAATGCCATCTAAACAACATAATTGATGTCTGCTAATGATATCACAAAAACTCACTCTAAAAATTAGGGGTCGACCGATTATCGGCTTGGCCGATTATCGGGGCCGATATTCCGCATTTGACCGATTATCGGTATCGGCCTTTTTTTTTATCAAATTGCCGATAAAACTTTGGCTCTGATGCGGCCGTTTCTCTGGCTGCAGTCACCACTCTGTGTACACGAGCAATGTCCCGCCCACAGCGCTATCTGATAGGCTATTACTGAAGAGCCAGCCAGAGAGGCGGGACCTTCTCAGGTTACAGGCAGGTGCGAAAGAACGCAGACACAGACTGAAGCAAGCAGCAGCGCTGAGCGGCAGAGCCATGCATGTGTTAAACCGAGGTTCAATAAACATCCCAATCCCCTATGCTGAAGCTGCAAAAACACCACGATCTTATGATCCAATTCTATCAGTTTCCCAGTTACACAGGGACGCGGGAAGTCAGTCAGAGTGCGTGCAGCGTCTCATAGCGGAGTAAGTGTGGTGCGGAGAGGGGGTGGGGGGCTGCGAGTGGAGCCTCGCAGTTTTTCAGGTTGATATGTGAAGCTCATTAGCTAGCCAACATGTATCTAGCAAATGTTTAGCAAAATATTAGAAGTGAGGCTACTAGACTAACGTTAGGTCTACTGTGATAGCCTCACTTTTAATAGTTTGCAAAACATTAGCTAGCACTAGTGTTTTGCAGTTGCTAGCAGCTTATTGGGATGTTATGCTAGATAGACAGATATAATAAATTAAGCATTATTGTTAGTTAAGCATGTCAGCCTGCAGCCCCACGTCTTGTCTCTCTCTCTCTAACTCATAGCAGATGGCTGCACTAAAGAAAAGGGCACAGAGAGGAAACCAGTTGTAAGATGTTTAAAGGTTCATTAAACATAATATAGGCTATGCTTAAATGCATTTCAAAGAAGTTGTGTTGGAGTTTGTGTTATTCTACATTTTGACACCAAGATTTTTTTTTTTACTGCAAATGTATATCGGTTCCAAATATCGGTTATCGGTCTCCTTGATTACTAATAATCGGTATCGGTATCGGCCTTGAAAAAGCCATATCGGTCGATCCCTACTAAAAATTGTTTCATCCATTGCTACATATTTACCCAACATAACTCTTTCAGGAAACCATTTGCTCCTATACATTGAAAAACGTACATGTTTCCAGCATCACATATTCCACACACTACGAAAGAACATCCACATATTTTCTCCAATATTTTAAGCTAGTTTTTATAACAAGATTATCATGTGTGACATAATAATCAGATGTCTTGTTTGCTAACCAAGAATATTAAACTTTAAAATCTCTTTTGGCCAGTTGAAGTCCTGCTTACTTCATCTTTAAAATCTTCTTTAATTTGAAAACAAAAAAGGTCTTCCTTCTCCACCATGATCCTATCTCTATATCAAAGTCCAGACAAACTGATGATTTATCTTTAGAAACCCTGAGGAATGACTCATAAAACACTATTCTTCCTTACTTCAGTTCCAAATCAAATGAGCCAGACAGGAAACCCCCTTTAACCACTTGAAATTGTTTATCTAAGTTGTGTTACAAGCAGGTTAGATCTGTAATGAATTAAAATCAATATTTAAGGAAGTAATATAAGTTAAATATATTGTTAAGCAAATTACTGTTTTATTGTGAAGGCATCTCTGGCGAACAGCGGCCTTTGGCTTTTATTTTGAAAGGCCGTTCCGGAACAGTGAGTTCGATTTCTAGAAACACGGCAACTTAACAATCGTTCTAATGCATTAACTATAGTCGTGAAAGAGACAAGGAGGGGGAATGCGTGTGGAAGCAAGCAATGAACTGAAAATGCCACCAATCCTCTGTTTTAACGTGATGGCGGACATTGAAAACCGAAGCGGGCATATGCACCCCTGTCATATACTGAGAAGCGTCCAAAAACCCTTCTGCTTATCACTTAGGTTACTACTTTTTGTTTTATTCATAACCTAAAAATACAATTGTGATGAATAGCTTGCTTTTGTACCATTACATTTACCAACATAAAACAAGGTCTGTACTAATCAACAATGACAACCTACAGACAGCTTATTTATTTAAATATACAAGCCTTTTCTTCATCCCCCTGTTTGATTCCATCTAAAATCAATCTATGTTCCCTTTTGACTTCGCTTTTATTTATCTGACTTAATTAATATGTGTTCACTTGTCTATTGTCGTCGTTAACGGGCTTCCCCCCCTTTCAGCCACTAGATGGCAGCAGCAGAGCACAAATGAGCTTCACTCTTCTGAGTGCATTGTCTGTGCTCACACAATTATTTTAGGTAAAAATCACACAGATTTATTCCCCGTACAGTTTGTCCAGCCTGATAACGTGCTTCATATCTCGTCACGCAGGACTCTCTGTCTACCTTGCGATCAACGTTATGTTTACGTCAGCCTTTCAAATTATTTTTTACAGACAAGGGAAACGAGAGCCGGTCTCGTCACAATGTAGGTGACGTTAGCGTTCTCTCCCAAGGATTTAACATATAGCAGCCCGCTGGCGCTTTAGCTTATTTGGCCTTAGTCTGCTATTTACCCCCAGTTTTAAACGGCGGCTCGATCTGAAATATCGAGCGTCCAGGTTTCGTCGTGTAGGAATTTCACCTCACCACCCACGAACTGCACCGTTTCCACGCCACTCAGGAATAAACTACCTGAGATCCACGCTAAACTGCTTTATTTCTCGTCACGCAGGACTCTCTGTACCTTGCGATCAACGTTCACGTGTTTTATATAACTTTCCTAACATGGTAAAATATGCATCGTATATTCCATTTAAACGTTTTGTTTTTAAAAACCAAAAAACACCGTGAAACGCCTACAGACAATCCTAATGTTTTAGATATACCCAATCACAGACAGTTGATTTTCATAACAGGCGTCTGTGGTACCTTTTGTCTTGTTGATGCAGGGCCCTGCCGATTGTCTGAGGTGTTTGAAAGCGTTTGTTCCCGACCCAGTCTGGTCGTCAGAATCCTTCCACAGCTCTGTTTATTTGGCACGTCGGGTCACCATTTGTTAGGAGATTTGTCTTATAACTAGTCCGCATTTCCAAATCTCCGCGCGTCGCTAAACAAGCTGAAAACCTTACAGGAAGGAAATCCAGAGCATACAATTAACCGTTAAACAATAATCCACTTTAATGGTAATATACAATGCAATACAATCAATACATTACCATACAAGACCATATCATTTCATATGCATAATGTCAGAAGTGGGCCCACCCCTGGCCCCTGCCCACAGGCCGCCACGACGTTCCAGTCCAAGCGGCGCGAGGAGAGAGAGACAGAACAGCAAGCTGGATAGGCTTTCATACCAATGATACAGGAAGGGGTGGAGTTTAAGGACAACTGGTGTCTTTTCCAGTCATCTCAAACAAACACCTCTGACCCTCACTGTCTCCAGTTTCTGCAGCCTCCACACACACACACACATCCCCCACACATTCCAGAGACCACAGTGGGGTCTTGCTCCACCTCCCCCACCTTCCTTTGTCCTCAAAAACCACATGTCAGCAGGCCCAAAACCAGCCCACAGCTTTCTACACAAATCACTTTCCCCTTCCAAGCCCCTTCACAGTTTGCATGAATACATACAAATATTTCCTTACAAAACCCACGTGTTCTGCTGATGGGAACTTGGGTCCCCCTCGCAGCGAGGGTGCAGCGAGCTGTTTGGTTGATGCAGAGCGTAGTGCACGCGCTGGGGTGTACGGTTTAACCATGTCCTGGATGTAGGAAGGGCCAGATCCATTCGCAGCATGGTACCAGTGACTTGAAGTGGATTCGAGCAGTTACCGGAAGCCAGTGAAGACTGTTGGGGATATATTAATTGGGCAATACGTCAAGGGAGAAGATGAGGCAGCTGCCAACAGGGTGAGGAGCTTCCTGGGTCTAGTCAGCTCAGAATGGAACCATTATGTTTCACACAGGGCAAGGACTAATTTAGAAGAAAATAAATGGAACCGAAAATAAATGATTCCTCTCGCTGAGGATGTACTCAAGTTTCAGAAATATTTGAAGTCCGTGGAGGAAGATGCAAGCGAGAAACTCACCGAAGGTCCTGATCCCAAAGCCTACAGAATGCTGAGTGAAACCATCCTGTCACAAATTATACTGTTCAATCGCCGGCGCATCAGGCCATAATTCAACGATATCATTGGCCTGGCATGGAGGAGGACATCCAAGTGGGTGAGTTCAAAATAATGAGGTCAATTACACATTACGGTACAAAAGTGCAACACATCAAAGTGTATAGTGTGTTTTGGTTCAGGTTCTTCAGTGTCCCCAGAGCCAATCCAAGAGGGCCTTTATCAAAGAGAAGGTCGAGTACACTCCTATTGAGGTACAAGGAAACATTTGCAGACAGTTTCAGCTTTCAAACATGTCAACAGTAATGTACTGCAATGCTCATGTGTATGTTTTTCTTCTCAGGAAACAGAGCCTCTGGAGCTGGTTGGCAGGTCAGCCCAAACGGTGGGACCAACTCCTCCAAGGGACGATGTTTGCTCTTCGGACTAAGCCTCAGTTGACCACAAAGTGCAGTCCTTACTATCTGATGTTTGGGAGGGGGCGAGGTGCCCGTCAGAGGTCCCCGGGATGTACGAAGTACGATCTGCTAATGTTCTTATCCTTTAGAATGTTTTTTATTTCAAACATCTATGCTTTCTGTGGCAGAGGACAGAAGACAAAGTACGCAGCGTGGTGGAAAGAGAGGAACTCTTCGAGGGACTCAAAAGACAGGAGGCAGTTTTCAACGAGGTGAACACCAACATTAAAAAAAGCCAAGATAAGGTCCGCAAAAGAAAACTAGACCATGGGCAAGTAGACCATTTTAAAGTGGGGGATTTAGTTTTAAAAAGAAACAAACGTTTAGAACAAAGAAAAGGCGGAAAGCTGGAGCCAGACATGTTGGGACCAAGCGGCAAACTCTGGGGAAGAGCCGGGACGCCAATACGGAAGTGCCACACACTGCAGTTCATATATTGGCCGCTAGGGACTGGCTGCAGAAAGGAGCAATTTCCATAGACCCCCATGTTAAAATGCCCAACTTTACAGCAGAAAAAAACATGTTTCTACCCATGGCTCCATGCATTTTATTATCGATATAGTTTCTGAAAAAAAAAAAAGCTTTCTCGTGATGCTTTTACAGTTTTATTTTATTATTATTACAAAGACAACCTGAAGAGGGCAGCCCCGCGCCTCACCTCCAACACCAGGGAGCTGGCTGAGACACAAGCCGCATCGAGGGTCTCACTGCTGGGGGGGAACCCGGCGGAGCGCTGGCAGCTCCTCAGCCAGACAGAGCTCCAGTTCGGTCAGTACCGGGGTCAGACCCTCCAGTGGCTGCTGTCTAATGACCTGGGCTACACGGCAACAATGCTGGCAGGGCATCAGGGAGAGCGTGAGGGGGGGGGGATGTCAGCTGCACCCCCCTCATGTGGAACAAGGATGCTCTGCTGGAGTACGCCGGGCTCTTCACCGCCGTGATGGCAGCTGTGAGCAGGAAGAGAGCACCGGGCACGGCTGCAGAGCACGACCAGCTGGTGGGCTCTGGGGCCTTCACAGCCATGACGTACAGGGAGATGTACGAGACTGTGGAGAAGGAGCCAAGCACGTAAGGCCATGTGGGACTTTCATCACTAGCTGTAGAAACACTTGATGTGATATTAATCTAACTGTTGCCCTCAATCTCAATGTCAGGTACAGGAAGTGGCTCAGGAAGCAGTCTGTCAGGAGGCCCGGGTCCCAACTGGCGCAGCTGAAGGAGTATATCGACAGAAGGGACAAGGAGAAGCAGCCTGTCGCCTCCTCAGCTGCATCAGCAGCCGCCACCTCCCCAGCTGTCTCCCCCTCCACTACATCTCCCCCCAAACAGCGGAGGAAGAGAAAGCCAGCGGTCCTGTGTATGTATCATGTCAGTGGAGTGTTACTGTGTCAGTCAGGTGATGTGTGATGAGTGAACATTTATTAAATTGTGTCTGCAGCTTCCTCAGAAGACGAGGACGACCACCTGATGGTGGAGGCTGATTTAAGTCAGTCTGTGCTTTGTGTCATTATTAAGCTTTGTATAATAAAATCTATTTATTATAGCTCCTCCTCCTCCTCCTCCTAATACACTCCAAAGTCCACGAACTACAACCGCCGCAGACTACAGAAGCAGCAGGCGGAGGCAGCTCGGAGGGGGGAGGGTCGGAGACTCAGAGCCCCGTCTCAAAACAAGTGTTCTTCCTGTGGGCTGAGGAAGATCAAGGAGACGGGGCACAGACTGCTGGTGAAGGCCAGCGGGGAGAGAGTGGGCTACTGCCCTGTTTTAGCAAAGCACAAGAGCCCCGAGGAGTGGCTGGACTCCCTCCAATAAGAAACACTGGACACAATAACATGTATATAATGTAAATATCTTTTTCAAGTAAATAGTTCAAACTTAAATATCTGTGTGGATTGACTTCCTGTGGTTTCCACCACGCGTGCTCTCGTCCTCTGCTGTTGTTGCACTTCAATTGAAGTTCAGCAGGTTTCAAACAGGAATGTCCTTTTGCCTTTTTAGAAAACTCTATTTTAAATAGTTTGAACAATTCATATAAAAACACTGCATTGAAAATACACATAGTACATACATGAGTGATTAGTAACATGAGTACAGAAGAAGCCAGTATGTGAGAGTCCAGAGCCTGAAGCTTTCCCACAGTGGCTGTGAGAGAGTCGTTACAGAGTCGTTAGAGAGTCGTTAGGGCGTCCTGGCAGGAGGAGATGTCCTGCAGACGTCCTCAGAGCAGGTGCCAGAGTCTGATGGCTCATCTCGGGGCAGGAGGGCAGGTTGATCCACAGGTCTTTGATCTGATTGGATGAAAGCTTTTACACCTCTGAGCAGGAGGCAGAGAAACTTATTTTCTCACAGTCTGGCTACAGCTATGGGTGAGTGCATCTGTCCTCCTCTTGTCCTCTCCTGTGTCTCTGTGGTGTTGATTTGTGCAGCTCCAATAACTCCACTGTTTTACTGTTGTCCTCTTGCAGATATGACAAAAACAATGAACCAAACGGACTTGGAGAGGGCCATCGCTAAATGGAAGGCCTCCCCTGCCCCCTACAGGACTCCCAAAAGGTTTACATTCTGCAAACCGCTCTGGCCCCAGTGCTTTCAAAAAGTAAACACGGTTATTACGTTTCTTTTATTTATTTGTTTACAATCAAAACAAAATGTCCCTAATTTCTCTGAGAAAAACATCTCACTTTCAGTGCATGAAGGTGTGATAATGTACTGTTAACTTAAAACCATGTCTTCCTTTTGCTCCTCATGCAGAACGGGCTGCTCAGAAAACTCTTCTGCAGAAGAAGAACAAGAACAAGAAGAAGAGAGAAGGTTAGGAAATCACCAGAACACATGGAGACACACTCTGTTAACACAACTATCTCAAAATCAGAGCATGAAGGTGCTGATTACATTATTTAATATATTTTTATATTGTTTGATGTTGACCGCACTTTCATTAAACCTGTGTGTGTGTGTGTGTGTGTGTGTGTGTGTGTGTGTGTGTGTGTGTGTGTGTGTGTGTGTGTGTGGTAGATCCCCCACGCGTGTGTCCTGGCTGCTCAAAGGACATCTCAGTGATTGAGCACCTCTCCCTCCAAGGCTTGACCTTCTGCCGTGCCACTTCAGGACTGACCCTGGATCAGTGGCTGAAGGTCAACGTCCCGAAGACCACAGGGTGGAGGTTGCAGATAAAGATGGCCTCTGCTGCAGCCGGTGTGTTCCCTACCAGGCGTGACCACCTGCACGCTATGCAACCAGAGAACGACCCGGGCGACGAGGCAGAGTGTCTTGCAGGTTTCTGACCTCCAGAACCGCGCAGTGGAGCAGTGGCTCACTGAGTTGAGGGGAGGGAGAACGGAGAAGGAAATGCTGAGGGACCGACAGAGGGTCGACAGGAAGAAGAAGAAGGCCGCAATCCTGAACAAAAAGTCTTCCTAATTTTAATTTGTAAAACTCGTAAATAAATAAATATAAAGGTATTTTTAAACTTGAATATCTCTGACTGCTTATTCCTTGCTTTTGACAATGACGGAGATGTCCTTTTGCCTTTTAGAAAAATGTATTTTAAATAGTTTGAACAATACATATAAAAACACTGCATTGAAAATACACATAATACATAAATGAATCAGAATACCTTTAGTCCCACAGAGGGGGAAAGAGCCACAGACAGCTTAGTGTTGCATATCTTACATGCGTTAAAAAAGTACTAAGTTATAATCAGGGTTGGGTTGTAACGGAATACATGTAACGGCGTTACGTAATCAGAATACAAAAATTCCATCTGTGATGGAAAAAGAAAGTAATCCAAAAGTAATCTAAAAGTAATCTGATTACGTTTTTAAGACACGTAACTGTATTCGGATTACTTTCAGAGCCATGTAATCAGTAATCAGTAACTGATTACATTTACAAAGTAACCCTCCCAACCCTGGTTATAATATAATAAACAATATGCTAAAAAAAGTTACATAATTTTCAAGAATACAGATCAAAAGCAAATCAAATCCTGTAGCAGTTCTTAGGATTTAGCAGCCCGGTATATATTACAGTTATTAAAGATGGCATATGTATACAAAGTATATATTGCACATGTGTGTGTGTAGGGGTCTACTAGGGGCAGTGCTGGTCGTAAAGTCTGACCGCTGCAGGAGTAATTAGTCCTAATTTCCTTGGAGGAGAGGTGCTCAATGACTGAGATGTCCTGCTTATTCCTTGCTTTTGACAAGTTCATAACATCTCTTTACCTGTCATATCAAGCATGCAGCCAGCAGGGGGAGTCAGAGTATTTGGGGTGGGGGGATCTGGGTGGTTGGTACACTGGCTTGAATTGATCTAAGGGGCTCTGATCTGATTGGATGACAGGCTCCGGTCCCCCAAATGAGACTTTCTCAACCCAGAAGATGCCAACTCTAACGATTTTCACGGGAGACTCCTGATTTCACGGCCCTCTCCCGGTTTCCTTCCGGGGTCATATTTCTCCCGCATTGCACCGATTTCAGTCACTCACGACCTGTTTCATTCTAACATAAATAAAGCTCCAAATGTTACTGTTTCAACTCAGACTTCCATACAGCTACACCATTGTTTGGTTTCCATGGTAACGCGTCGTGACGCCTATGCCGTTCGCCTGTCTTAACTGAGAGAATGAGCTCGAGAAAAAAATATTTATGTATATTCCCACCCTCGTGGAAAGAAGAATTTCCATTTCTCACAGAGAGTTTTAGGGGAAAGCTTTTTGTAAATACTGTAAAGTCGATTTCAGTATCGCGCATGGTGGTCGCACAGACGTGAAGCACCACGAAGATGCTGAAAAACACAAAGACTGCGAAACAGCACCAGGGTCAAAAAAGCATCGCCAGCCTGCTAGGAAAAGGTAGACCTGATCCAGTCGTGTATGCTGAAGTAAAAATGTCTATGTTGGTGGCCAAACAGAACATCCCTTTCACCTTCACGGATGACATTAACAAATCGCTGAAAGACATGTTCCCAGACTCGGAGATCGCCAAGCAGTACTCATGTGGGAGAACAAAGGCTACTCAAATAGTGAAAGGTAAGCTAACGTTAGCCATTATAACAAAGTTCCCCATATATGTCATGTGTGTGAGAAGAAGCAGTAGGTTATGACTTCAAACTGTAGGCTATTTTCTTTTGGCAGGTGCCATGCCCAGCATTGGGCAAGGAGGTAAAAGAGCTGTGCCAAAAGCAACCTTTGGCGCCGTGGGAATTGTAGTGTGTTGACTACAGACGTCACAATTAGGTGGCCTTTCTTATGAAAACAAAACACCGGCTGTTGTTATGCCTGCTGTGACTTCACGTTACTCCGTTCTCCGCTTGTAATTATGCCGAAGCTTCAAAGTTGTATTTATCATCTGAATTTGCCGAAACAAGTTTAATATTCTGAAAGACTTTGTTTATTTGAAATCAAAACAAACTGTAACGGACCCTGCCGTGTAATCTATGATTACTCTACGCCTTGCATTCATAATGTCAGCCGGAGGGAGGGGGGGCGGCGCTGCGGAACAGCGGAGTGCGGGTGAGACCTGTCATCTTCCCTTTACACGCTTCAAACATGTATTTATCGTGTGATTTTGGAAATAAAAGTTTCATATTCTGAAAGCCAAGACTTTGTTTAAAATCAAACAAAACACCCGAACCCCGAAAAACTAGTTGTTTACACAAATCCACGTTTATTTTGAAATGAGCCGTTGAGACTTCCGACTGACTTCGATAGAGCGGGTCACATATGCAAAATTGACACTGGAGAAAAGTGTTGCTTGCTTATTGTGCAGGAAGCATAAAATAGAAAGGGGGGGATTCAAGCCATCATGTCAACTCACAAACTAACTATGGAGTAACTATGGATGCTTCATTTACTTGATTCACATTAGACTCAAACTCGTACGGACGTACAGAGCTTATTTGTCTGAGTTTGTGAAGCTACCGTATGTTCCCGTAAGCAGGTAAGTTGCCATGCATTTTCTTAATCCTACGTTGGACCTTTGTAACTCCAATAACATGTTCATTTCAAATTGTTATGTTGTCCTTATTTATTTACAATTCACGTGTTCTCTTAATTAATTTCAAGTGGGCCGCCATTTTAGTTTTAAGGCATGAGGAGGAGTAAGCACGTGGGCGTCCATTTTAGGTTACGAGCTGGAAAGGGTTTGACGGTTAGGATTCTAATTATAATGAGGGGGAGAGAGTATCAGGCAGTGAATTATAAAGGGCCACCAGAGAGAGCGAACCTGCCACAGAAATGAGAACATGGGGCACTCGCTGAGTCAGGGAGGAAAGAGTTTGAATCCTGCTGCCAAGACGGCTACAGGACTGAATGCACTGGCCATCCTTCCTCTCCACCGAGGCAGATCCAACTCCCACCTTAGACCCCAAGACAAATGAAATGACGTTGAGTGATAGCCATCATAGTAGTGTTTTTACTATCACTCACATATAACAATTCTAATACACATCTTTAGTCGTAAACCCAGGAGTCTGATTGTTTCGGCTTATTATAACTAAACAATCTCCCCCAGGACAGCCTTGCAAGGTGATCAAATCCAAGCAGTGTGTATTATAGGAACATGTAGCTGTGCGTGTGAGTTTCAGCATTCAGGAGGATATGCAGCTATACGCGTGAGCACGAGAGATGCATTGGCTGCGCTGCATCAGGACAGAGTGAGCCAGAAAGGGCTTCCACACGCTGTTTATATAGAGGTGTGGGAGGGGCTTATTTCCCATGTAACTTTCGTGAAGCCTCCGTATGTCACGGTGAGCAGGTGAGTATCCATAGTTTTTTCTTAATCCTGTTTTTGACCTTTGTGACCCCAATAAAATGTTCATTCCAAATTGTTATGTTGTCTCTGTATTTATTTACAATTCACGTGTTCTCTAAAGTGGGCCTCCATTTAATTATTTCAGGCGTGAAGAGGAGTACTGTTCTAAACAGTTTAAAAGTGTCAGACATAGGCCGCGGCCGCCTTGTTGCAATAGACCCTTTTACAGCCGACGTCATCAAAAAGTTGCGCGCGCATGTGGGCAACGGAAGTGGTGTTGTTTTCCAGCAGTTCTAAACGACAAAAACGAGGTAGCAACTGGTTAGCAAGCATTTACAAACTGTACCCAGCATCAACATGTCTGGTTGTTGCGTATACGGTTGTACGAATCGCTATTCCACCGGCGGACTAAAGTTTTATAGGATTCCGAGAGGACCACGACCATTCCAGAGCAACCGGCGGCGTCTGTGGCTGCAGGCGATTAAACGTGTGGACTGGAATGAGGACATAATCAAAAATGCTCGCGTCTGCAGCGCCCACTTTATATCAGGTAATGAGGTTATCTAGCCTACTCTTTCATTTTACGGGAAAGCCTTGTTTACATTAGTGATTGTCTGTATGATGTAGAATAATAATCAAATGCAGCTAAAGTTTGATAAGCTGGCGTTAGATTTGCCTAGTAGCTTGCTAGGCTAAACAAACGTGTTTGTGTTTTATTTTTGCAGGCGAGGCATCATTGGACTCTAGTAGTCCTGATTTTGTGCCATCTGTGTTCATGTACACAAAACAAAGCCAGAACCCAAATGCAAAGATGGACAGGTAAGATTAGAGTTGCCCTCCTCTCAGTCGTTTTATGTTTTGTTTTCCTCTCTTGCATAAGCTTTGGTGCCTACAGCTGCTGTTTTGAGATATGGATGAGTCTAACTATACATTTCTGCTGTTACTGTAGGTACCATAGGAAAAGGAGGAGAGCTGACACTGCACCAAATCAACGTGTTAATTCTGAAACTCCAGAACAAGAATGCAGCATGGATCATTGTCCTGGTATGAATATATTTATTAATATTTCATCTTACAATTAACTGATTGATTGTCAGGGTTCCCACCCTCACTGAAAGAGTTGCTCCTAGTGTGTGTGTGCTCCTGCCAGGCCCACTGCTCCAATGGCTATGTATGTCTGTGTGTGACGTGTACACTGGCCCCTGATGGGTCAAATGCAGAGGAAAAATCTCCCCCTGGAATCAATAATGTATCTTCTCTTCTGTCATGGAAAAGTTTTTAAAATTCATTGGTAAAAATGTGTGAGATCATTTGTGAAAATTGTGAACTTGTTTGCATTGGTTGCAGCACATGCTAATTTTTCACTTTTCTATATTAAAGCTGAAGAGGATATCCCAGTTCCAAAGAGAGAGTACGATGATCTGAACATGAGATACAGTCAACTTCAGGAGGAATATGTCAACCTGCGACAGGAGTTTGACACACTACGAGCAGAAAATGTAAAGCTGAAAGAGGAGCTGCACAAATCTACATTCTCCTACACCACTGTTAAGTGCAACATTGGACAATTGCTTTTTCTCACAGGACTGACCTCTGTGGTTTTTGAGTGGCTGATTACAAAAATGATGGGCAGCGTAGAAATAATTCACAACAAACTTAAAGTAGAGGACCACCTATTGATTGTGTTGATGAAATTAAGGTTGGGCCTATGTAATACTGACTTGGCTTATAGATTTCAGGTATCAAAAACCACCTTATCGAATATTTTGCTGAGCTGGGTCCCTGCTATGGCCTTGGTCCTCAAGCCACTCATTAAATGGCCAAGTAAGGGTGCAGTACTTAAACATATGCCAAAAATATTCAAGCGCAACTTTAGAAGATGCCGGTGCATAATAGATTGCACAGAAATGTTCATAGCTAGACCCAGTAATCTGACTTCCAGGGCGCACACATGGTCAAACTATAAACACAACAACACCATTAAATATTTGATCGGCATCACTCCAGCTGGTGCAATTTCATTTCTGTCTCCTGGGTGGGGTGGACGGGTTTCAGACAAGCAGATCACTAAGGAGTCAGGTTTCCTCGAACTTTTGGAGCCTAGGGATGAGGTTTTAGCAGACAGAGGATTTCTCATCAGAGACGAGCTTGCAGCCTATGGGGCAACCCTTCGTATCCCTCATTTCACAAAAGGAAAGAAGCAGCTTTCTGCACAGGAAGTGGACACATCTAGACAACTTTCTCGTGTGAGGATCCATGTAGAGCGAGTTATTGGTCGGTGGAAAAACTTTAAGATTTTACAAACAGTTATTCCTTTGTCGCAGGTTGACATACTAGATGATGTTGTTATTGTATGTGGTGCCCTCACAAACCTCTGTAAGAGTGTTGTTCCCAAATGAGTTACACATAACCATGTATGTACATTTGTAAAACATGTATATAGGCCTACTGTACTTAAAACATTTTAATAAACCTCCCCACATTGGCTACACCTGGTGTGTCTAATGGTCCTTTCCCCCCCAGATTATCTCAACAATTCAGAGTGCAGTATCACGTTTATTTGTAATGTTGTTACTAACAGAGTTTCATTCCTTTAAAGTGCCACTAAACATTAACAACATGGAAAGTAGGAGTATGTACAATATATTAGAATCAAACTGGTTCTGTATGTTGTAAACAGTAAATAATAATTTTAGGTCGCAAATTATCTCTATGGATACATATATAGCATTACAGAATAAAACTTAACATATCTTGTTGCACTGGAGTGCATCTAGACACAGCTGTCAATAACAACATCAAATGTAAAGAAAAGGCTGATGATGAATTAATTTGTAAACAACACCACTTCCGTTGCCCACATGCGCGCGCAACTTTTTGATGACGTCGGCTGTAAAAGGGTCTATAGAATTGACATCTTAACAACACATTATGTAATATCACCGCAATAAAGGTATCTAATGGAATTTGGAAAACACATCTTATGGATGCTATATGTTACACTTTCCCTGGCATTTTTAAATGAGATAAGAATAAGATAAGAACTTTAACAACCAGGGAAACACAATCCATAAGCGACATCTAACACCATATCTGGTTTCCTATCACAATACATTATATTGTCCACTCCTACATGAAGGCATTCAAGCCTCAACTCTCACACATTTCCTGCATAACCATGTTGCTGGCTTCCTTTTTATGCGTGCACAACTGTAGTGAATGTGGTTGTTGCATTTGACACAGATTATCATTTTACCAAAATCTGGTCTTTCACAGTATTCGCAGGCTCTCTGTGACACCAAGACAGGATCATGTCTTCTTGTCAGTAATTCAGGCAACACACTCGAGCTAAAGAAGTCATGTGCTTTTGGCAAAGCCTCCTGCAGAAACTCTTCATTTCGTAGGATACGTTGCACAATGAACTTCTCCTTAGTCCACAACACAAAGTCACAGTAGCTAACACCACACACAAACATGTGAAGTTGAGTTTGATAGTAGTATGTGTGTGAATGTTTCAACGAGAATGACTTGTCCAGACAAAACTGCTTGTCTTCTGTACATCCTTGAAGGCTATTCCTGTATTTGTAGGGACATTTTATCTCTACCACCCCTTTGCCACAGCAGGTACATCTTGCTATCCCATCTGGCGATGATCCAAGGTGTGGCTCAGAAGGTTGCACTACTAAGCCACATGAGCTGATGCTGAAATCTGGATGGCTTTGGGACATAAATGCAGTGTAGGCTTGTCTTGCCGTTTCCTCCATGTTTTGACCCCAGAGCACAGATGGGACATTTAACTCTGTTTTGTTGTACTGCATTATGTCATTTAGGTATGTTTTGCTGATCTTGTCAGTTGTGGCTGCATGGTGAAATTTGGTGCTTGTGATCCGACCAGCCCTATAGGTGTGCCACTCATTTGACCGTGACTGTTTCCGTGTCACAAATTCCAGTTTCTCACATTGTTGAGGTTGTAGTGTAGTTTTTAGTTTGTGAAATGTATCCTCACATTTCATATTCATTTCCTGTGGTGAGAGTTCCCAGAGTGTTGCATCAAATAAAGCAGTCAAGGGCTCAGGTAAGTCTGGATGCTCCTCTGAATCAGTGTCAGACGATGCAGTGTCCGTGTCACTGTTTTCCAGGCTCGTCAGCACTGCAGCACCTGGGTCCACATCCCGCAGTTCCCGGATGTCATCATCTGTCAACACTGATAATAGAGCAACAAAAAGACACAATTAGTGTGCTGCATAATATTCACATTTTAAGAATAATGACTGAATTATTCTAAAACCAGACCAGTTAAGCTGTAGATAACAAACAATCGAATTTCTAGAATCGGTAATCTGAAGACAAAAGGACAGACATATTCAAACTAACATAACAAATGATACTGAAACTATTCAAACTGAGCGTGTATGTTTACAAAAAGTCATGATGCCACGTTGGTCTGTAGGCCTTTTCATCTCTGCATCACCAAGTAACACCTTTCTCAGGCTACATTATGGTGTCAAAACACTGAGGACAAATCCTGAGAATTAATTAAATGCACTATGGCAAAAGGAAACTTATCTAGGCTCTGTCAACTATTACATGCCTCTGGGTGTGATACTATTCTTCCTAGCAGATGTTGAAGCTGCTGGAAGTTGCCTGCCAAGCCTCTTTGGTTTGTGGAAGCTGATTTCCCTCAATGGAGCTGGTCTGACTTCTTTCCTGCTAATGTCTTTCCACATGCACACTCCAGAAGTAACCGCTGCTTTCTCTGTCCTTCCCATCCTAACATAGAGCTCAACTTTAAATAATATTGCAGCTGCATGGCTGCAGCATGACCCAAGCCTGACATTTCACAAAATCATAATAAACATACTGGGCTTGAAAGTAACATTTGCTCTCAGACAAATCTCGGCTCTGGCTATGAAGTAGGTAAACATCTAACTTACTAGACATGTGAGTAAGTATCCTAAGCTTAATCAGGTTTTGAATGTAACTGAATGATATTGGCTGCTGACATTTTGAACCCTGTTGTCACTGTGTTGTTGTTCATGAAAATGTTAGTTTCGAACCCTGGTTATGATGAGAAAGTTACGGGGCAAAGCATACGATTTTTGATATGGAAAGGAGAGTAATAGCCAGCTGAAAGGACAGTAACACACCCCTGAACTGTTACCTACAAGCCCACAACACCAAATAATAGGCTACTTACCCCGCCATACAGGTGCAATTCGCTGTGAGGACGTAGTTCTCTCGTTGGTTGATTATAACCCAAGCCTCATACATCGTTGTCTTGTGTCCTTGTCTTTGACTAGGGAGAATTTCTGATCTCAAAATACAAAATTCTGAGTCTATGTCATGGTATTTGACGTTCTGTACATGACCACAGACAACGTACTCGTAAGCATCCAGTGATTTATAGGCTCGTAATTTCTCTCTGGTGTACACGCTCGGTTTCTCAATTAAATAGGTATATATATCTGGCCACTGTATATTCGGCCACTTGCTAACGTCTTCAACCCACTCATCAATAGAACACGGATCTGGAAGTCGGACACCATTTGTCAAAGTCAACTTGTTAAGGTAATATTCACGATCTTTAGTTGATAATCCCCTTGCGTAGCTTGACAAGCTGTTTATCTCCGCCATCCTTCTGTTGCCACGATGCGCGCGCATACGTGCTACGTCATCATTGTGTACAAACACAAAAAGGGTCTATTGCTCTGGTTTCAGTTGGCTTCAATTTGTTTTATATCGTCAGCCATAATGACTAACATTATGAAACCAAATAAATGCACGTGATTGTTGCATAACAATATGATAACGTTCCGTTTTTAATAAGTCACGTTTTTTGGGAGGGGCGGAGGACCATCTAATTAATGTGTCTACATGAATATAATTAAATGGAAAGAACGGCATCATTTAGGCATTGTATTTCCTGGATTAGGCTACCTTAGTTTTAAAATATACTATCCAAATTTAACATATGCAATTATCACTTTAAACGTCATAGGTTAGGCTACTTGATTATTATTATGTAATTATTAACATCCAACGCTTTTTGAGCCAAATACGCAACTGCGTGTGTTCATAACTGCATGATGTCAGCAGCTCGAATACATCGTCCAGCTGAACATTTAGGGGAAACGCAACAAATGAATAGTTTATTTTCAGTAAGTGTTACTGGACAGCTCCTCAAAGTCCTACAGCTTGTATTTAAGGCAGCGCAGCGCTCTCCCTCGGGAGCTCCATTCCCCTTTAAGGAATTAGTATCACTTAGCCTATAGCTGTCTGATGTATTGCTTGGGCACAAATTCTTTACACAGATATAGTTATATGAATGCAATGGATTTATAGTATGCACAAGACAATCGTACAACGTACAGCACTAGTATGAATGTAACATGGCAAAGATGAATGTGATTTTGGAATTTCTGTGGTCTCATGTGATATTGTTGTTCTTGTTCATGATACATTTTCCTAACATGTAATGTTTTATTGTTGTAATGAATGTGTAGCATTAACAAGATGACCCGTTAAATACATTTTGGGAGCGATGATTGATGTATTTTTGGCCCAGTGCCCATATATAAGTTTAGTATTGACCAAGTTCAGAGGTTTTCATATGTATCAACTGACTTACTGTTGTGTATTTTTGCACAGTTTCAATATGAAAAATAAAATGGATCTATTGCATTTTGGAGGGAAAAAAACGTGTCATGGATTTATTGCATTTTGGGGAAATAATGATCAGTTTTTAAAATAAATCTTTGAAAATCTAATTCTGGATTTTAATTTGTAATGTTATTATAACCTCAAGATGCTATGTGAAAGTTTGAAACAGAAAATAGTGGTTTTCACTTGCCACTTTTCTTGGTAAAGAAAATACATTTTTACTCAAATTAATCAACATGGATTTATAGCGTTTTGGAACCAAACTCTTCATGTGATGTATTTTTCAGATTGAAATTGTGAAGGGGTCAGGAGTGTTTTGCAAAAGAGATGCGTGGAAGGCATCCATCCACACCACCTCTGGCACAGCAATGGTGCGAACTCTCCTCCTCGGCACATTTCCCCTTGAAACCCTGCTTCAGAGCAACCTCAACGGTAAAAACAAAAAGCTACTGTTCAACATCTCTTTAAATCAATCCTGTCATTAATAAAGAAAGGCAGTTTACACATGTGTTTTTCTTTCTAAACTGATTCACCTAAGAATGGTAGGATGGTAGGATCAGCATCAGGTAAGTGAGGACCAGAGGTCGCGTTAACCGAATATATTCCGTCTATGACGGAATTCTTTTGACAATGACGGAAAAATCTGAAAGCAGTCCGTCATTTTGATGGATTAGAACAAACTCAGAACAGCGCCAAAGTTTCCCCGCAGTGAGGCTCCGGTGTTATGCCCTTATGTCGTTTCCAGACCTAACTATGCCGTACAAATCATTGAAATGTCTGGGAGTTTATGCTTTACGCTGTGGCGCGCTCCCGCGAGGTGCAGTGGGCATGCACAACACGGCATAACACCGGTGCTCACCCCCCCCCCAGTTGTGTACAGACCGACGGGTAATAATGGATTTTGACGGACATTTTAGGATCCTGTCCGTCAAAATGACGGGCAGCGAAAAAGTCTAGCGCAACCTCTGGTGAGGACACCCATTAATGGTATCTGCACGGATTAGCACCTCCTGTAGGGTGATCACTACATTTTCAATTGCTCACTTCTTGATCACAGCTCTCTTCTAATAGAACCCATGTTCTGGGCTAGCGTGCTTCCTCTGTGGCGTCCTCTGTGTTATAGAATATGTAGTCGTTAATAACCCCATGACACTAATTGTTCTCCTCTGCAGTGTTAAATAACCAGCATCTTCACCCTTAATCAATGACCCTGCCCTTTGTACTGTGTTTGTGCCATATCATGTCTTTAATTAATGTTCTTGATTGCAATGCATATGTTATTGCTCTTCTGGTAAACAACCTGTGCTGATGATCTCTGTTGTTTGTATACAAGTGAAGTTCATGTGATGTCATTTTTTTTAAACAGTATTTTGAAAAGCCAAACTTTACCTAATTCTAACTAATAATTGTAAACTTAGCAGCTTCTTAGACCGATTTGGTAAATGCACTGACTTTTCAGATAATTCAAAAATAATAGTAATGATATATGAAACAAATCACTAATAAAATAGATCATCTGTTTGAATAAAGGCTTTGGGCTTTATCTGCCAATAAACTCACAGGGGAGCTCGTGTACACTACACCAGGTGGTTTGGCAAAAACTTTGGAGTGGAATGCTTGGAGTCTGTAGAAGACTTGGAGCATTTTTACACTGTCATCTCATTATGTCCTTTTCTTTTCTCTGTAGAGGCAACAATGAAGAAGTGGCCACACACAACAAAGGGCCAGCTGGGTACAGCCATCAACAGCAAGCTGACAGAGCTCAGGGCTCGCCAAAAGAAGACTAAATAATGGACAATAAATTATGTTAATGACTTATACATTTTGTGTGTTGTATTTTTGTATGTATGTAGGCTATGTATAAACCTTGAACATAGGTGTAAATAAACATATATGCACATATAGGCTAAACTTATATGCGCATATATTTGAAACCTATGTGCATATATGTGCAACCTATATGTTTAACCTATATGTGCATATAAACTGCACCCATATATGTGTGTGCATATATGTGCATATATGGATATATATGTACATATATGTTCAGAGACATATATGTAGGGGTCCAATTTCATTGACAGGGAAGGGCGTCACGAGGTTTGTGGAGAGGAAGCCTCCACAACCTCCTCATCTGGGCACCCCCCCTGCGAGATGGAGTTCATGACTTTATGAGCTGTTCATGAGCACTCATGAAACATTCATGAACAACTCATTATATGTTCACTTGTCATGTTCATGAACCAAAATTCTTAAAATGCTCATGAACCATTTTAAAGAGCAGTTTATGAAATGTTTATGAACATTGTTCATTCATATAAAGTTCCTGTTTTGCTCATGACAGACTTTTATGAGCAATTTATGAACTTTTCATGATCCAGCCAATCACAACATTATAATTAAAACCCCAAAAAGTGTGCATGAGTATTTCATGAACTTTTCATGACTATTAGCATTTCATGAATTTTGGATGATTGTGGCAAGTTCAGAATATTTTTGAATATTCATGAGCATGTTATGAACTTTTGATGATCAGTGTGATGATTTTAAAGACCTCTTGAATATTCATCTACTATTTGAACATTTCTTTCTTTTTTAAAACTTTTAATCTTAAAACAAAACAATAGTGAATTTGAAACTGAACATTATCTGTATTTATTTTTGGTGACATTCATATCATTTTATGGTTTATCTGTACTGTTTGAGAAGCAGTACGAGTAAGTAGCGCCAAGGTGGAACCTTTGGCAGGTGAGCGGTGACATCTGGGTTACCTTAGGGGGGACACTTCCGCCCCCTCCTCAGAAGCAATCCAGACGATCAACCGGATCCTGTGTATAATTATTGCTGCTCCACTTTTCTGTTTTCTACAGGTCAGTACATAATGAAAATGATCGATGTTAACTTGTGTGAATTAGATATGATGTTGGAGATGTTTAGGAGAGTGTGTCAGAAGGTTGTGAGCATGTTTGACATAGTAACGGTATTTTAAAAATACTAAACTGTCGGCAACAATAGATGCCATTTTCGCGGGCTTCAGCCGCACCTGGGTAAATGTGACCTGAGCGAAGGCTCGCAGGCAGGTTAGCTGCTGCGCACGGGTAATATGTTTTGTTTACCTGAGTGCAGTCTTGCAGGCACATTGCCTTGTTTTTTGTTTATTAACATTGACAGTGTATTTTTGTGATCTCCATAATATGTTATATTTGGTAAAGATAGATATATTGATAGAAAGTATTATTTGATAGCGTTATGTGTTTATAGATAACAACCTGTCCTTCACTGCAAACATAGCTGCTACAACCCGCTGCTGCAGATACACGCTTTACAACATCAGGAGGATGCGTCCCCAGCTGACCCAGAAAGCGACGCAGGTTCTGGTCCAGGCTCTCATCATCTCACGCCTAAACTACTGCAACTCCCTCCTGGCTGGTCTACCTGCATGTGCCATCCGACCTGCAGCTCATCCAGAATGCAGCGGCTCGTCTGGTCTTCAACCTTCCTAAATTCTCCCACACCACGCCGCTCCTCCGCTCCCTCCACTGGCTTCCGGTAACTGCTAGAATCCACTTCAAGACAATGGTACTTGCGTACCATGCTGCGAATGGATCTGGCCCTTCCTACATCCAGGACATGGTTAATCGTACACCCCAGCACGTGCACTCCGCTCTGCATCAGCCAAACGACTCGCTGCACCCTCGCTGCGAAGGGGACCCAAGTTCCCATCAGCAAAAACACGTGGGTTTGCTATCCTGGCTCCAAAATGGTGGAATGAGCTCCCCATTGACATCAGGACAGCAGATAGCTTACACACCTTCCGGCGCAGACTGAAAACTCATCTCTTTCGACTCCACTTCCAGCGATAGAACTATTAACAAAGCACTTATGGACTGGCTTACCTAAAGCCAGTTGAGTAGCACTTGAAATGTGTTTGCTCTATGAAACCTGATGTACTTATATGATTCTGTTTTCTTCAAGTTTGTATTTTGTTGGTCGAACGCACTTATTGTAAGTCGCTTTGGATAAAAGCGTCAGCTAAATGCAATGTAATGTAATAATTTATATTGACTATGTTGAATTTCTCCTTGAGATACAGTAATTGACAGACGGATAACTTAAATGGAGAAATGTGATGTTTGTAAAGTTCAGCTATTTGAATGTAACTGTGTACTTTGAATTTTGAATAAGAAGCATTCCAGACGATCAACCGGATCCTGTGTATAATTATTGCTGCTGCACTTTTCTGTTTTCTACAGAAATCATTTATTGTTGCTGTGGTACCCAAGCTTTTGGGACCCGTAACAAAAAATGTTGTGCAGCTGAGTGTCAAGAACTGCTTCAAATAGTGATAGGATTAATTGTAGTGCTCCACCTGTATACATGTATGTTTGTTTGTTTGTTTGTTTGTTAATTTGAGTAAAGTTCCATTGTGATTGACATAATTGTTGTTTTCTATGGTTGCCAATTGACCCACAGTCAGTGGTTCATGAACAGTTCATGTACATGAACAGTTCATGAACAGTTCATAGCCAGCCATTGAATTATATTCAGTGACTGGGTATGAACGGTTCATGAAGTTGTTATGAACAGTTCCACCGAGGATGGGCTCCAACAACGCCACACGCAGATCCATCCAACTGCGGGAGACCTTCTGCAGCTATCTGAATGAGGAGGGTGCAGTGCCATGGCAGCATAACGTGGTGTAGGGTCACCATGGCTCCTCCAAAAGCTCTTTTAAAAGCTACCCATATTTTCTTTAAAAAGCAAATATTCCAAATGAGCCATTTTAAAATCAAACATTCCTAATAAACATGTTTCTTAAACTGATATTATGCATTGCTAACAACCTTTTTCCTTCAGCCCTGTTTTTACTGATAAACCACTCGTGATTTCAACAGGTTTTCACATGAACAATTATACAGAAGACAGCACATTATACATCGACATACATGAAACTTCTGTATCTTCCGTATGTTGCAACTGACAAACGACATGAACAACTGAAGACACAGTATAGCCATAACATACTTTAAATATCTTTTATTTATAATAATGTATATGTAATATTGTGAGTGAAGTGTGTGCAGTGATGAGTGTAAAACATGTAGTATGGCTGTAAATAACAATACAAAAGGGATGAATCAGTCTTCCTCCTGATCTGCTTCAAAAAATGCCTTGTGAATGGCAAATGTCAGCCTTATTTTCTTTGCCATGGACATCCTTCACAATGAAGGCAAGAGGCCCCGGAGAAACAACTCGTCCACCACTGGACGAGGTTGAGGTAGTGGCATGGAGAGAACAGGAGCGATGGCTGACAGCGACCCATTCTCAAAGGCGGACATCTCTTTTCCCCGGCCCTCAACGTCGCGAGTTTAAGGCTTGTTAATAAGTTTTATTCCAATACGATCACATTTTATTTTTAATATTTTCTGGAAAAAAAACATAAAACACTTTAAAAATACCAAAAAGAAGATTTTTCTTTGCTTTCAAGGCAAGCCATCAGAGTATATTACTGGCACAACACATTTCTGGTCATGAGTTACGATGATAACGGAGATTGGACTGTGGTCGATTACCGACGTGGTCGGGATAAACGTCACGGCTTCAATGGACCACAGGAGAATTACTCCCGAAATCGCTACTACCAGCCAGATGACCGCCAGTATTACAACAGACAGAGATCTAATGGCCGCCAGCTCTCTAACGGCCAACGGTTTAATGACCGCCAGCGTTCTTACAACCAGCGTTCTGATGACCAACAGCAGTCCTACGCATCGATCACAAGGGCTGGTCCACGAACAGACGGCAACGCTACAAAGAGCCAGGCTATAAGCCACCATTTTTTGAACCCCGGTTTCCTACTGAAAACCAAAATGAGAAGGACAGATATAACAGTGTGAGGGCTACCAAAGAGAACCATAACAACACAAAGTTCAACACACAGTACAAATACAATAAGTACCCCACATACAGAAACAGTCATCATGAGAAAAAACAACGGTCAGAGGATCCAGATTTTTTACTGAAAGCACACTGCATCCACACCATCATTAAAACTATCCATCATCTCAAAAACGTGTCGGCAGAAGATCCTCCACCTAACATAGCCAGAATGACCGAACACCTGTCCACCGCCATCAAGCTGGCGTCTCCTCGCCCCGACCCTGATTGAGGGAAATGCAAAAAATTGGTCTTTTACAACCATGTTGATCCTACGTGATCACTACACAGATGAGATGGAGGCTCAGATAACCAAATGAAATACATTGTCTACTCTCCACTGGACGTGGCTTCATCCTGGGCCAAGAGAAACCTGGGACGCCGTTTACAGGATGAAACACTGGTACAGACTGCGGTCCTGTTAACGTCGGAGATTGTTGACCGAACAGTAGCCACACCTGCACAGCCCGAACAGAGTGTAAGGCACACGGCTGTGTCCTTCTGCAAATACAATTGTGGCACAAATAAATGCTCCACCTGCACACATTGGGTCCCCTTCACAGACCCGGCACCTCACACATCACCCACAATAACTGAACACTACTACCACTATGACAGACCCAAAGGTGGACTGTCCACCGATAGTGGAGGTTGAAACAGAATACCTCAGTCCCCCCAGCACGGTACTTACCTCACCTGCTCCTAAATCACAGAGGACGAGACAGCTTCCTAGGTTGACACCGAGGAACAAGCGTGTACTCATTAAGACACCTCAGCCTCCTGCTCACGTTCCTCCTCCTCCTCTCAACCCATGTGTGGTCACTGAAGAGGATTCTATCTTTGGTCTGTCGCTGGAGGAATTGGAGAACACTCTGGTACCAGCAACGCCCCTTCAACAGCCTAGTTGTCCCGTCCTGTCTCGGTCCCCAGTGGCGACACGCAGCATCGGCGCAGCAGTCCAGAGTCAACTGCAAGTTAACACAGTGCAGCAGTTACGACCCACACTACCTGAGCCAATGATACCAACACGCAGACCTAAAAGACACCTCAACACAGTCAAACAATTACAGGACTGGAGTTTGAGTGTTGGAAAAAAATGGCTAATAATGGGGGACTCTAATTTAGCACGTCTCCCACCATTCACCATTAATGATCTGCAAATTGACAGTTACCCGGGGGCTACTTTCAGACATGCCGAGGCCATTATCAAAAAGGCCACTTCTTCCACTGTATCAAATAAAGTCAAACAGCTGCAGGCAGCAGTCCGAGCTGCTAAATTGAGGTTTCCACAGGCAGCAATCTGGATACCTGTAATTAACTACTCACACTCTCTACTACATGAGGAACAAAAACATTTGGTCCACTTAAATGACTACATCACACAGCATCAAAAGCACACTCCAAAGCTGCCAAGCGTGTCATTTTTGACCGAAAAGGATAATGTCCATTGGACTAAATCCACCGCAAAACGCATGCTTCAACACTGGTGTGAGCAGGTAAACTAAATGTCCCCTCAAATCTGCCTGGACAGGAGGGGAATACAAATGTTTTAATATTAGCCAAACACGCTACATTGACTCACCCGCAGATCACTCTATTAAACAGAGGTTTAAATTTCATCCCTACTAAAGGCAGCAAAACAAATATTATCGAGCAAGGCAGATGGGATTTGCAACAGTACCACAGGAGATTGAAACTAGCTACATATTTTCAACACAAAAAAGATTCTGTCCCACCTCCGTTTACTCCCAAATCGAACTGGGTTCCCCCCGCTGTCACACTTCCGTTGGAACTCACTACTCTCATCGCGGCTGATATCAACCATTTTGATAGCAGCTTCCAGATGCATCGGCTCCAACCGAACCTCAGTCCAGAGGAGGCCGCAGCACTGAAGGAACTCAGTAATAATACAAATCTCATTATTAAGCCAGCCGATAAGGGTAGTGGTTGTCATAGACCGGGACCAGTACCTATGGGAGGGATATAGACAATTAAATTATTGGACACTAATTACTATTCTAAATTGGACAAACCGATTTATCTGGACACAATTAAATTAGTTGACAAGATTTTACAAACACTATATGACAAAAGAATCATAAATGCTAAACACCTGAAGTTTATATCGAGCACCTCTGAACCCAGGGCCAGACTATTTTATATGCTGCCGAAAATACACAAAGAAAGACATAATGGTCCTTCCCTCATGACATTCCTCCTGGCAGACCCATAATATCTGATTGCAGCAGCGAGACCTACCGCACGGCCGAGTTCATTGATTTTTATCTCAATCCTCTTTCCATCACCCACACAAGCTATTTAAAGGACACATACGACTTTGTAAGAAGAATTAAACAACTCATTATACCTCAGGACCAGGGGCGTCGCCTGGGGTAGGCATCCGGGGCTTTAGCGTGTTCAGTGAATGCAACAGAGGCAACCACCAGACCAATCAGAGAGTTGCATGGAAATAAACGTGTTTTAATGGCTGACCTCTCCTCTGTGACAGTGTTTAAACTTTAAACTTTCAGTCGCGGAGTTTCTGAAGATGGACATTAGACATTTAAATAAAAAATACGACAATTCTCAAGTGGTGGCTCACACAACAACCCCAGAGCCACCACCTGAGCCAGGTGAACAAGGTATGTAAATGTCAGTAAACTTACAAGCTATGCGAACATGTAAGCAAAGCATAAATTATAGCTACGTTGACGTTACTTTGAATCGCGGGGGTAAGCTAAACCGTTAGCAAGTAGCTATAGCTAGCCAGATATTTTAAATAAACACTTTGTCATACAATCTAAATGTTGTGTTTTTTAGCGTTACCTGGTGATTTCAAAGAAAGCTCTCTGGGAAATGTTGACTTACTGTCAGTGTTCGACATGAAGCTAGAAGCTACCTTACAGTACACAGTTGATCCTGAGTCCTGTCAGTTAAAGTGTTTCATAGTTAGCTTAGCTTAGCATCAACCGAGCACTGAAATATATGGATGTTATGTGACGGTATTTCTGAGAAAAAGTCAGCTGAAATGGTGGCATAGTTGCTACTGCTTTACGTGTCGACAGCATGTTTGAACGTATTTGCAGCAGTAAATGTGGCTGTCTGGCCACTGACGTTGCCATAACAACACCTGCATTTAAATGTGCAACCTCTTTTTGTGACAGATTTTTGCATGAAATTATAATTCTTCTGATTGATATTTCCTATTGACAGCTAGTTTCTATGTGAACATTATGAGATGGACAGCCAGCTAACAAGCTTTCAGATCAAAGCTAATCCAGTGGGGCTCCTGAAAGGGGGAAGGGACGCTATGCTCCCAAATATTAAGCCTTGACCCCCATCTTAAAATGTATTTGATCAAAAAATGATCTGCATTGTCGGAGGCCTTTTTTCCTTATCATCATGTCAAATTGTACAGCTTTCCTTAGTGTTGAATGCAGAAAGATGACTATATTAGAGTATTAAGGGAAAATGACTATATTAAAGCGTTAAGTGAATATATTAAGTGAATTACTCAAACTGCATTTGTATAGGAATGATTCTGTCCTATTGGCAGATAACTACTCTAACAGTGATATCTACAAGAGATGTACATTTAACTATTTTCAATTGGTTAGTATTACATGTTGTGACAGTGTGGTGACACTCATTTTAATGAAGACAAATGTGTGTATCTTGAAATTCATTTATTTGACAGAGCTGTAAACTGATTGACTTACATACTTGTTTGTGTTACCTACACAGTCATCACAGATGAGCCAACAGAGTAGAGGATGAAGAAAGGAGAACAGGAGAAAGGGACACACAAGAAGGAGATACAACCGACGAGAACGACAATGAACAGGAACACCAGAACAGACAAGAGTCAATGGGTAACATGACTGATTTAGGGACTGCAGATACAGGGCCAAGGCAAGTGAGACATCACTGCTTTCCATCCGGCATGTTTGGCCAGCAAAAGAGATAATTTCAACCAAGTTGGTTTGATACTTTTAAATGGCTCGAATATTCTACAACTGCCAATGCAGCATTCTGCTTTAGTTGTAGATGATATGGCAAACCAAAGCAATCAAGGCATCAAAGGGACACCCTCACCACCTCAGGATACACAAACTGGAAGCGTTCATTGGATTATTTTCGAGAACATGAAAAGTCAAACATACACAAGGCCTCAATTATTCTCTGGAAGAGCTTTGAAGCCACCCAGGTCCACGGGGACATCACACAGCAGCTGCATGCTGCACATGGCAGTGAGATTCAGGAACGTGGGGAGTATCTGAAACGCATAGCAGCAGTGACAGCCTTTCTTGGGAAGCAAGGGATTGCTTTCAGAGGGCACAACGAAGCAGCAGAGAGTGAGAACAAGGGTAATGTTATGGAATGCATGAAGCTTCTTGAAAACTTTGATCCGTTTCTGCAAACATATAAGCCACCTTCATGTGTGACCTACCTCTCACCCTCATCACAGAATGAGATGATTGAAAGCACCGCCAACGTTATAATGGCAAGGATAATATCTGAGATCAAAGAGGCCGACATGTACTCGGTAATGGTGGATGAAGCGAGGGATGATCACACAGAGCAGCTGCTTGACAAACATGAAATAGTTCATCTTAAATGTGTTGCGCAGAGTTATGATGGTGCTGCTGTTATGAGTGGAAAAGTGAGAGGTGTACAAGCTCGGTTTAGAGAGAAGCATCCAGAAGCACTTTATGTTCACTGCTATGCCCGTGAACTCAATCTTGTCCTTTGCGCCACTTGCAAAGCCACCCCAGAGGCACGTGACTTCTTTGATCTCCTGGAGTGTCTCTACTCTTTCTTCTCCACATCTCTTGTCCACCATCAGAGATTGGAAACATTTCAGAAACAGCTAGAGGTCGGGGACACACAACTTGTTCAGCTGTCACACACTCGCTGGGCATGTCAAATGGAGTCTGTGAATGCAACCCTAAACAACATCCTGCTTTGATCCAGACTTTAGGGAGCCTTTCAGCCCCTCTAGCAAAGGGACTGGAAAGCAAGCTTTGAACATGCAATACCATCTACATGCTGTCATGTTCCAGACACTGCTCTCAAACACTCGGGCTTCCAGACACTGCTCTCAACACTCAGGGCTTCCAGACACTGCTCTCAACACTCAGGGCTTCCAGACACTGCTCTCAACACTCAGGGCTTCCAGACACTGCTAATCGGCTCCAGACCACTCGGGCTTCAACACTAGGCTCAAACTGCTCTCAACCACTCAGGGCTTCCAGACACTGCTCTCAACCACTCGGGGCTTCAGACACTGCTCTCACACTCGGGCTTCCAGACACTGCTCTCACACTCAGGGCTTCCAGACACTGCTCTCAACCACTCAGGGGCCAGACACTGCTCTCAACACTCAGGGCTTCCAGACACTGCTCTCAGCACTCAGGGCTTCAGACTCTGCTCTCAACCACTCGGGGCTTCAGACACTGCTCTCACACTCGGGCTTCCAGACACTGCTCTCACACTCGGGCTTCCAGACACTGCTCTCAACCACTCGGGGCTTCAGACTCTGCTCTCAACCACTCGGGGCTTCAGACACTGCTCTCAACCACTCGGGCTTCAGACACTGCTCTCAACCACTCAGGGCTTCCAGACACTGCTCTCAACCACTCGGGCTTCCAGACACTGCTCTCAACACTCAGGGCTTCCAGACACTGCTCTCAACACTCAGGGCTTCCAGACACTGCTCTCAACACTCAGGGCTTCCAGACACTGCTCTCTAACACTCAGGGCTTCCAGACACTGCTCTCTACACTCAGGGCTTCCAGACACTGCTCTCAACCACTCAGGGCTTCCAGACACTGCTCTCAACACTCAGGGCTTCCAGACACTGCTCTCAACACTCAGGGCTTCCGACACTGCTCTCTACACTCAGGGCTTCCAGACACTGCTCTCAGCACTCAGGGCTTCCAGACACTGCTCTCTACACTCAGGGCTTCCGACACTGCTCTCAACACTCAGGGCTTCCAGACACTGCTCTCAGCACTCAGGGCTTCCAGACTCTGCTCTCTACACTCAGGGCTTCCAGACACTGCTCTCTACACTCAGGGCTTCCAGACACTGCTCTCAACCACTCAGGGCTTCCAGACTCTGCTCTCAACACTCAGGGCTTCCAGACACTGCTCTCAACACTCAGGGCTTCCAGACACTGCTCTCAACACTCAGGGCTTCCAGACACTGCTCTCAACACTCAGGGCTTCCAGACACTGCTCTCTACACTCAGGGCTTCCAGACACTGCTCTCAACCACTCAGGGCTTCCAGACACTGCTCTCAACACTCAGGGCTTCCAGACACTGCTCTCAACACTCAGGGCTTCCGACACTGCTCTCTACACTCAGGGCTTCCGACACTGCTCTCTACACTCAGGGCTTCCAGACACTGCTCTCAGCACTCAGGGCTTCCAGACACTGCTCTCTACACTCAGGGCTTCCAGACACTGCTCTCAACACTCAGGGCTTCCAGACACTGCTCTCTACACTCAGGGCTTCCGACACTGCTCTCAACACTCAGGGCTTCCAGACACTGCTCTCAACACTCAGGGCTTCCAGACTCTGCTCTCTAGCACTCAGGGCTTCCAGACTCTGCTCTCAACACTCAGGGCTTCCAGACACTGCTCTCAACCACTCAGGGCTTCAGACACTGCTCTCAACCACTCGGGGCTTCAGACACTGCTCTCAACCACTCGGGGCTTCAGACACTGCTCTCAACCACTCGGGCTTCCAGACACTGCTCTCAACCACTCAGGGCTTCCAGACTCTGCTCTCAACCACTCGGGGCTTCAGACACTGCTCTCAACCACTCGGGGCTTCAGACACTGCTCTCAACCACTCGGGGCTTCCAGACACTGCTCTCAACCACTCGGGGCTTCCAGACACTGCTCTCAACCACTCAGGGCTTCAGACACTGCTCTCAACCACTCGGGGCTTCAGACACTGCTCTCAACCACTCAGGGCTTCCAGACACTGCTCTCAACCACTCGGGGCTTCCAGACACTGCTCTCAACCACTCGGGGCTTCCAGACACTGCTCTCAACACTCAGGGCTTCCAGACACTGCTCTCAACACTCAGGGCTTCCAGACACTGCTCTCAACACTCAGGGCTTCCAGACACTGCTCTCAACTAGGGGTGCAACAACTAATCGACTTAATCGATTAAAATCGATTACCAAATTAGTTGCCAACTAATTCAGTCGTCGATTCGTTGGTGACGTCATCACGTGCGTTTTACGCACCGTTAAGCTACAACGTTATTGGTACTGGAGACATTTAAAAAATATATGTCATGTATTATTGATACAAAAACATTATATCGCAGTCTTAGTGTCGCCAGCTCGTTTATAATATGTAAAAAGACAAACAAATGCGTCTATGATGTATTTTCGATCATACGAGATCTCTCTCCCTGGTCTGTGTGGGAGGGGGGGGGGCCGTTTACACACACGCGGCTGCTACATGCAGCAACACACTGCGGAGATGGCGGAGAGAACGCCGCTCCGAGGTGTGGTTAAACTTTACCCGTCTCGATGCTCGTTACCAAAAGTGCAATAAGTGTTTAGCATGTGAGGGCGGTAACACGAGCAATTTGTCTAAACATTTATCAAAAGTGCTCCACATCCAGACGGAGGAATGCACCGGGTTCCACTGTCTTTCTAGCAGCTCTGTAGCCCCGTCCACGAGTAACGTTTCCACGTCAGGTGTTATGTATGCTAGCAGCAACACACCGAGTTAACTCAATGATACAAACATGGGTTAATGATTAGAGGAAACTGAGTTATTTAGTTTGTTAAAGTTTCAGCTATTCTGTTTACAGTTCTGTCATCACATTATTTATTATTTGCTAAAACACTGTTGTTTCTTTTGATGTGAAATATTATTTATTTAATTTAAATGAAAAGCAATGTTCATTTTGTAAACAATTTGTTTAGTTAATTTAATAATATGTATTTTTTAATCAAGTATTTCATCTTTATTGTCCTCATTGTTAGTTTCCACATGCCTAAAACAACCTCAAGCTAAATCTAAAAGTTGATGGCTAAATAAGAGCGCTTGAGAAATTGTGCAAGGCATAATAGTCCGAATAGTCGATTAATCGTTTCATTAATCGATAGATTAATCGACTATCAAATTAGTCGTTTGTTGCAGCCCTACTCTCAACCACTCGGGGCTTCCAGACACTGCTCTCAACACTCAGGGCTTCCAGACACTGCTCTCAGCCACTCAGGGCTTCCAGACACTGCTCTCAACCACTCGGGGCTTCCAGACACTGCTCTCAACCACTCGGGGCTTCCAGACACTGCTCTCAACCACTCGGGGCTTCCAGACACTGCTCTCAACCACTCAGGGCTGCACAAATACCTGCAGAAAGAAACACTTGACTTGGTGCAGGCAGTAGATTACAAAACAGCAGTTGAGAACACACTGAAAAGTTACCGAAGTGATGAGAAAGCACATGAGGTCTATGACGAGACCAAGGCCCTGTGCAATGATCTTGATATTCCCCAAACTGTGACACAGAGGAAGAAGCGTAGAAACATCATCTTTGTAGTCAAGGCATCATGTGGAGCAATGTGAAACATTACACATAAATAAACTGGTGTACAAAACTCACATACCTGCATTTCAATGGACAGCATCAAAGGACACGTGAGCTGGTGCTCAGATTAGCTATTGATGATCACGTTGATAAATCATATAAAAACAAATAGCCAATCACACAGAAAACATGTTGCTGTGACTGTGAGCATTAAACAATTAACATTAAACTAAACAAACAGTACGTTATTGTCCTTATAAAATAAAAACATACATTTTGTCCACCGAGATAATACAGGCACCTTACCCTCAAGAGATCCTCACGTGCTATGAGAATCTCCCACAATCCATTGTCGTAACAAAGCTAATGCAGACACACGTTTGTGACACCAGATGGGGCAATTGTGTATGTGCGTGTGGGGAGTCTTGCAGCAGAACATTCGACTGTCGCGCCGCCACTGTGGGCTAAGCCCCGAATGTTTCCAGGTCCAGGCGACGCCCCTGGTTATCGCCAAGAAGTGAAGTTGAAGTGCAGCTTGAATATATAGGATATAAAAAATACAAGTACAGTAAGAAAGAAAGTGATATGAGTGACATGTTTTATTATTTGATTACCCTTCATTTTCTCTGTTGATAAGATGTTATGGAATGAAATGCAATGTCAGGTTAGGGGAAAGTTAGGGGAGTGCATGTTAATGTGTCTGGAGGTGGCGTGTTCCAAAAGTGTTTGGGTGTGTCTGCCGTGAGCGGGCTGCATTCCAATTCAAATGGCCGCCTGTACAATGTATGCACCAGTCTGTGATATGCCGATGTGCAGGCCCGCTCCTCCCTACACGCCGACCACACAGACTGCGTCCGCCTCTCGCCCTCATCTTGTGGAGGGAGCCTCATCTGCGGCGCAATTGAGCGCGCCACAGTTTCTGCTGCGAGGCTCCACTAGCTGTAATCGGCTTGGTGTGTCCGGGGTTTACACACCACCACCACCCCCCCCAGTCGACGCTCGCGAGGGCCTCGTCACATCACAGCCCTGCCGATGTGATATAATGTATAGGACCTTTTTCCTCATGGGTGTCATTCAACAGAGCAAACATGACAGTTTTAGAGAAAGAGTTTGTATGGATACACTTAAAACATATATTTGTCTTGGCTTCAGCTCACTGATAACATGAGAACACAAATAGGCACGGCACTTACATAGATGTTTTTTTATATGTATTTTATTACTCCAATGTAGAAAAAAAAGGCATATTTAACTAGGAAAGTTTTCCTTTGGCTCCCAGGAATGTTTCCACTTCGCCCCACTGTAAAACAGAAACAAGTATTACTTTTTTTCAACTGTTTGGAATATGTAGTTCTACAGTATGTTGACAATGCTATTTAAAATGAGAAGATACACTAAGTCACTTAAAAATATCGTGATGAAAGTGCAGTATAATCTATATATATATATATATATATATATATATATATACAGGGTTCTTACACCTTTTCCCAAGTCAAATTCAAGCACTTTTCAAGCATCTTACAGCTGTTGTAAATTACATATTTATTAGGGCCGGGACTTTAACGCGTTAATTAAGATTAATTAATTACACAAAAATTAACGCGTTAAAAAAATTAATGTATTTTAATCGCACTTTAATCGCACTTATTTTTGCACAGCGGAACGTTTCTCACTGGATGAGTTTCAGGCGTACCGATTATACTGGAGCACCAACTAACGTTCATGACTTCAGCATGGGACTTCAAACAACAACAAACCACGGTGAACAATAGTCAAACATGAACGAACAAGCTGATGAGACCGCTTTGGTCGGCCCGTGGATGGGACATTTTGTTTTAAAAAACGGACGGATGGAAGCGTCGATAAGAGCACGGTTGTGTGCAAATTATGCAAAAAATAATTTGCATATCACCGCAGCACATCAAGCCTAAAGTATCACCTAAATGCAAAGCATGTAGCAGCTAGCGTGGACGTTAGCCCGACTCCGAGTGCAAGGAACCACACCCTGACCCAACCCACACTCAACCAGATGACTGGTTTCAGGGCCAGGATAAGTAAGTCCACGTCTGAGAAAATAACCAACTCCCTGGCTCACTGGATTGCACTCGACTGTAGACCACTTGGAGTCACATCCATGTGAAAACTGCTTCTCACTGTTCTCAGGTCAAATATGTATATTTGATTAAAAATGCGATTAATTTCGATTAATTAATTACAAAGCCTCTAATTAATTAGATACATTTTTTTAATCGAGTCCCGGCTCTAATATTTATATACACATATTCAAATGATTATTTCCCTACCTCACATTAAATCAGATGTTCTTTATGCTAGAAACAACCACATGTGTGTTTCGTGATAGCATTCTACACGAGGATGAAAAATTAAAGAAAAGAAAACTAAGTTTAATATTTCAACATTAGTGATCTGTACGTAGACTAGGCCTCCCATATAACCTGTCTGAGCCAATATAAAACAATCAGCCAAATAACTTCTCAATACATTATTGATTACTATTTTTGAGGTACTTTTAGGTTGGCAGTGAACGCAAGCCAGAAGTACATGGTGTACTGGACTCCACTACATGTATTTAATCCCTTTAGTTACTTCACAGATGTGGATGAATGATGTGAAATCTAATCAAGTGTTGAATCAGATTGTAGTTCCACCTGGAGTGAATCCACCAGCTACCCTGCAGTCTACAAAGTACTTCAAACTAGCTGCACCTTCACCAGCTTTGAGAACACTTTCATGATCAGTCATTATAAAACATATCATATATATTATTCTGAAATGGAACAATCTGCACAACGACTACTTTCACTGTCTTTCACTATATTTAGATGAGAATACTTTTCTACTTTCACTTGAGGAACATTTTGAATGCCGGACTTTTACTGTAACAGAGTATTCCTACACTCTGGTACTTCTACTTTTACTCAAGGACAAGATCTGAGTACTTCTACTTTCACTCAAGAACAACATCTGAGTACTTCTACTTTTACTCAAGTACAACATCTGAGTACTTCTACTTTTACTCAAGTACAAGACCTGAGTACTTCTACTTTTACTCAAGTACAAGATCTGAGTACTTCTACTTTCACTCAAGTAAACAACTGCCTCCAAGACAGCACACAGAAATAATACTACTTACTACTAACTATACTAATAGTATAATTGTTAAGAACAAATGTAACAAGTAAGTAATTACAAAAGAGATCAAATACCATCCAGCATCACATATCAATCATTTGACCTTTAGTGATATTGATCAAGGATAAACTCAGTTGTATATTAATTTGGTACATGAGGGAGAATCCTTCAACTATCATGAAGATGTGAGGTAAGCGCTGAAATGTCGTTCCAGATGATACAAAAACGAGTTCACGATGAACAGGGTTACACTCGTCGTTTCAGGCGTCGTCTGTGTGTGCACATATGGCAAAGCATCTCTCGAGCACTTTCCTTGTTGTGTTTGTTTCTTTTTGCATGAAGCCAACGGATCCTGAAGAGGACGTCATCAAGGAAATGGTGATTGGAGTCCTTTCAGTCGTTGAAGATGTGAAGGAACCTCTTCCAGCTTCCTACATCGAGGAAAGGATAGTCATACGTCACCTTGGTGATGTACCCAATGCTTCTGTGAACCTGATGGGATTGCAGGACATGCTGAACCCTGACTATCCAAAAGACTTGAAGTACACCTTTGAGGTGATTCAGCGCCTGTTCATGGGAATTGGGCTGGACTCGTGCACTCCCAGGGTCCACTCTCTAAAGAATACATTGCTCAGTTAGAGATGGCCTAGGAAGATGTCTCTGCATCCGTCCCAAAGGATGCATCTTAATGTTTGTCATGTGTCCACTGTTCTAAGAGGAGAAGAAATGTATAGCCCCTCCGTGGGTCACACCAGTTTATTTTGTTTTCTATTGCTCTATTTTGAGAGTGTCCGAGAGACACTAGTGTGTATTTGATGTTGTACAGCAACCATGAACAGAGTGGATATTTCAGTACTGTTAGTGTTTTAATGTTCTGACTGACAGTTAAGTTGAGAGAGATACCATTAGCTATGTGTGTTTTACTGCATGTTGCTGCAGCATCCCTGAACACTTGCTCCTCAGAATGGACTCAACAAGTCTCTCATCACAGTTGTATCTATGGGACAGGGTCATTTCAGTTTTTGAGCAGCCCAGAGCAAAAACAATGGAGTGTTAGAGGGTGTTTTTTGTTTGGTCTGCATGTCCCAAGGAAGGTCTTTATATGTTGACATCCAATGACACACTTATTTGAATTAAAAAGCAACACTGAGTTAATGAGTGTGTGAGTTCTTCAGTTATTGATATTGTAATAACAGTCCTGATTGAAATGTCCTTTCAGCTATAGTTCGTGTGTTAACAGGTTAGACTAAGCTAGTTCTCACGTTGATGTATAGTATAACTTTGTAGCTATTGGTTTGCCTGGTAAGTGAACTTGGTACTAGAAGTTGAAAAAACAAGTTGTACATGTTGAGCCAACTTGATTAACACATTTTTAAGAACTCAATCAAATAAGTTTAACCAAAATCTTCTTCAGTTATCGTAACTAATATGTTCTAGTCCAAATAACTTGACACATGAAGTTGAGTCAACAGACTACAAGTTGATCAACTAATGTATTGAAGTGTAATAGACTTGACAGTAAATGTGGAATCAACTTAACTCAGTCAAAGCAACAAGATTAGGGGTGCCCCACCTGCCCCTAATCACCAGTCGCCACTGCAGTTATGTGGCTCCGGACGTTGTGCTTTGTTTCCACGGCTGTCTGCTTTGTGATGAGCTGTCATCGAGCAAGTGGAGAGGGTAAGTAACATTATTTTCACTTTTATTCATAGCTTATATTAAGATTTTAATCATGTGCAATTGTCTGAAAACGAGGCTGGGTGGACTGTTTGTGTATAGAGAGGCGAAGTCCCGCCCATCTACTTCCGACCCATGGGACCTTATTTCGGAAAAAGTATGCATTGAAGTCAATGAAGTTTAATAGCTTGCAGTTTAAACCCATGTTAGGACATGTTGTGGGTATTTTAAACAAGCGTCAAAGTTGTAGGCTGAACTTCAGATAACTGCTGCGGGGTGAGTCTGCTGGTTAAGGTCATGCAGTTGTTGAACTTTGCTGTCGGCTCCCAGACCGTGGTCGAGGAAACGGGGGGATGACTCTGTCGTCTCTCAGGGCAGAAGCAACACGCTTCGGATTCAATAACCCACTTTATGAAATCACTGGAGAGAGGTGAGCCCGTCTTGGGAGGTCGTTGTATTTATTTAGTTCTTCTTTTCTATTTGTTCTAGTTCGGGAAGATTGAAAATCGATAGGGAAAGCCAGCTAACCCAGTAGGCGGTAGAAACATGTCAAAAGCGGTAGACCACCGCCCAAATCGGTAGGGTTGGCAGGTATGTACAGTATATTACTACCAAACTCCCTACACACATCAATACTGTTCCAGTCCCGCCTCAAAACCCACCTCTTCAACTCTCTATCCATAAGCCCCCCCCCCCCTCTCAACCAACTTTCTCCTGACTGCTTTTCTTTGTTTCTTTTTGGCTTTGTTTTGTTTGTCTACCCTCCCTTCCTACAGCCTCCTTCCACTTCTAACCGAACAATGGCGGACACGTACAATTTGCGAATGAGTTCTGCCTTTTGTCTTATACACAGACACAGAATTGGAGCAATCACGAAGCACCTTTTCTGAAAAGCAGCGTGCTGGAGAAGAAGCAGACTACGTCCTTTCCAAAGATCTTCGCTGTGGATTGATCAGGAATACAGTCACAAGCATGATTTCCATTAAAAGAGCAGCTGGGGATGACTTTAACTATCCATGCAGCCGTGAACTCACTGCAATGGCGAAGCGTCTAATTGAGTACTACCCAATGCTTCGGGACAGATCTCAAACCAGTAGAGCGGAGTGGGTATGTCACTATTCAAGTCTTCAACTCATGGTTCAGACAAAGCACTGCAATCATTTGCCTATCAAACTGGGAGTGATTTATCCAGTTCAATAAGAGCTCTGTGCAACTGCTTGTATGGTGTATTTAGTTTGATACAAGTTTGTTTAATGTGAGTTATAACGCAACCTGTTGTGTGTGTGTCTTGTAAGGAAACTGTGAAAAAGCAGCTTTTGAAAAGGATCCAGAATGTGACAACCCCCAAAAAGAAGCAGGGTAGACCTCGGTGAGCTGGCCATTTCAAAAGTAGCTCACCAGCCAAAAAAGTGTGGGCACCCCTGCTCTAGATGATAGAAACTTCCTTTATAAGCTCCTTTAGCTTAGGAAACACTGGACCTTCCTTTATGAAAGGAAAGGAGTAACTCACCACTCGCTCTAGTGCGTACCACCTTCAGAGACACAATGTCCACTGTGTCTTTCAGAAGAGGGGCCCACTTGCGCTGGCTTGAGAGCAAGTGATTCAGTGAAGGTGCAGCAGTATACGACAGCTGTGGTGTCGATGCATATCTTTACTGGCTCTATTGAAATGCTTGTTTTACACAGGTGTTGCTACATGGAGTTGGTTCTCTGCTTCATACAAGCAGGATGTCAACGTCATGTACACCATTGACACCTGCCGTGGATGCTTGAGCCTTACAGAAACTGCAAACCAGGTAGACTTCTTGTTCTGGATAATATTGTTTATGTGTCATTACATATTTAGTGTGTTGTGGTCCTAGTGTGATTCAATTACAATATGTTCTTTCTCTCTTCATAGGGTATGTTGGGAAAGGTAAAAGAGGAGAATTGCAGGGCATCGACTCTGATGACCAGCATCCAGGCTATTGCAGTCCCTTCTGCAGCCAGATATCATCGGTAAAGATTAACTCACACAAACACATGTCAGAATAGACTAAATTGTCACTGCAATTAATGAAGGAGGCCTTGATGGAGAGAGAAGACCTTGACGCTCAGGAGCCTTTCATGTTTGTTTTCAGGGACATGGAGGATATGGAGGTTTTCTCCTCCGACAGTTCAGATCAGCAGGATTGTATGAACTCCCACACTCCCTTGTGGCTGGACGCTGGCCTTAGTGCCGCGCACACACACGCGCGCGCGCGCACACACACACACACACACACACACACACACACACACACACACACACACACACACACACACTCCCTGAACTGAAATCCAAATGAATTCTTAATCTTGGAACACTGTGAGATATTACTTATTTTACACACATTTGCTTGCTCTTTGCTAACATCAATGGATAGTAATACATCTGATCACACATCATCATCATTTGATATCTCACCTTCAGGTTTGGTAGCATTTCCATTGGTTGGCTGCTGAGCAGTAATCTCAGAAAGTCCTCCTCACCAACACTTTCCAGTGGACAGAGCAGAAGGACGCCCCATGCCTGTGCAAAGTGCTGGAGCAGCAGAGAGGTGATCTTGCGGTGGGCGAGGGTGTTCCAGTGGACTCCGTCCTTCGTGCGATGCTGCAGGGAGAAGCGGAAATGGAAGTGGAGGTCCAACGCATCCATCCTATAGGCGTCAGCCAGAGTCCCGCTGAAGAAGTTGGCATCGCCCCACCCTTCAGAACAAATACAAATACAGAAAATGCTGTGTCTGAAATGGTGCCTTCTCTCGTCGAGCCTCCTGCTCCAAGTTCAGTAGCACTATCTCCCACAGAGCCTTCTCTCCCGCTAACGTTAGCTGCTGCTGGCGCAACTACCACCAACAACACCGGGCAAAACTATGCACCTGACTGCTGGACAAGGGACCAGGTGGACTATTTTTGCAAGACGAATGAATGGCTCATTGTTAAGGCAAAAAGCTGGGATGTCGGATATGTAAAGAGGTGAAATATTTGGGAAAACACACTGGACAAGGACTGAAACTCTCGATTGAATGGGGTGAGTGTGCAGTGTCTCATTTCGGTAGTGAGACGTGCAAACAACAAGCTAGCCTGAGAAAAAAAATCAAAGAACGCAAAGAATCACAAGCCCATGTAAAAGCTGCTGACATACTTCAACCTGCTTCACGTGAAGCAATTCAAAAGCAGTCTATGGATCAGAATACGAGACCACTATCAGAGTTTTTCGAACGGCATATCAAATTGGAAAGCATAGCCGGCCATTGACGGACATGCCCATTGATTTTAGCTTGCAGAAACTGAATGGGCTGAACGTGGGCAGGGTTTTGCACTCTAATAAAACCTGCGGTGAAATCAAACCTCATTTGGTCATCATGTTGCCCTATACTACGAAGCCAGTTCAACAGACCCTGGATATGTTTGAGTAACAAACAAACTAACAACAACAAACTAACAAACGAGATCTCGCTAAGCGGTCCTACGACGCTGGTTATCAACTCGGTAAATCAAGCCAGGGTTTCTCTCTCCAGCTGAGAGCGCGTTCACGTCTAAGACACGAGTGGATCTGACTTTAATTACATTTGTCTCGAGTGTTTCGTCAACATAATACTTCTGCATACAGTCTGTGACACTGTGAGTGTTGCACGGCCAGATGAGGCTGGAGAAGCTGACTCAGATCAGGAAATATATGATATATTATGATATTATATGATCGATGATCTGATTGATGATGTAATATGAATGATAAGTGCGACACGTCGGCGTCTTCTCTGCATACGGCAGTTTAAACTGTATTTCCTTTATCCTGTAATATGGCTTGAGAGATTTAAACTCCGCACACTGAGTTGATCTCTTTTCTAGAGACGCCGGAGGCGGGCATCGTCAGGTAAAAGAAGTTATTTAGCCTTCTCAAACCTGAGCCTCACGCGCCGCCTATGGGGGATGTGCTGGTGACTTATCCGACCGGCCCACTTCGGTACCGGCCCATCGGGATTCGTCCCGATGGCCAGTCCGCCACTGCACCCAGCCCACGTAAACTGTCAACGGGGGGAGCCTCGCTGCGGGGAAACGGTGGACCTAGTGTCCCGATCGGAGTGGGAATAATAATAATAATCCGTGCATTTTATCCATTAATTTCCCCAACATTGTGGTAAAAAAAACACACGTTTAATCCATGTTGTTGGTGTACTACAAAAAGCATCGGTTTGTTTTCTCATCAGGAAATGCAGACCGGCTCAAACAAACGATCATTTAATGTATCATATGTTCGCCGCATTGACATGAAAGCACTAATAAATGTAGTTTCATCCACTTGAGTTTACAACCACAAAAATAATCGATTTGTTTTGATATCACATCCGACGGGAGGAAATTCAGCAGCTCTCACTCCCGATTTTTAATCCTAATGTAATCATCATCTTCACCACGATCATGTATGTTTATGTCCCCGAATTGACATGAAAGCACTGACGAATATGAATATACTGTAGTCAACTTCATTAAAACGTTATTAACGTGCCTAATCTCAGTAATTCACCATTTCTACGCATGACAACACACTTTGTCCGTGTTTGGCTCTCGAAGCGTTCCCGCATTGACGTCACTTCCGGCTTCCCCCAAAACTTCAAAATGAGTCGAAGGAATTTCCCCGCGATGTTCGAAATTATTGATATTTAACGGAACGGTATCGCTTTTTCTTTTTTAAACTGACGGTTCGAGATGACTAGTAGCCCAATATTTCATTGCACAACAGTTGTTGGGATGCTGTCACAGGCTCTTTAACAAGCAGCAGTGGTCCACTGAAGAGACCAGCTACTTACTGGGAATCTGGTCTTCCGAAGAGGTACAGAGGAAGCTGGAGCACAATCGGCCATTGTTGTTGTTGTCGGAGTCAGCTGTGAGGGGTTTCCGCGCCGTTTGGCGTTATGAAGCAGGCACGCAAACGGTTACGTCATGACGCAAACAATGACGCAGCACCAGTCAGACTCTGGGAGGTGTGAAAAGAGCCGGAGCTGAACCTGAAAAGCTCTAGCACGGAGCTTGAACCGGAGTTGCGTTGGTGTGAATGAGGTATTAGAGATGTCCCGCCTCATAGCCTTTAGCGTACAATGTTTGCTGGAGCGCTAGCAAATAGAAGCTCAACAACCCTACACATGTACATGCAAAGATATATGTGTGATTGGTGTAAGGCTCCTGGGCAGTTCAGGTGTGTTATTACCTGTGACCACATTACTTGAACCTAACCATTATGTCACTGTTACTGGCACATCTGTACACACCCTCGCTGTCTGTGGTGATGCCACTCACTCCCTCTCTGAGGAGCTGAGTCCAGTCGTCTTCTTGCTTCTCTTCCTCAGCGTTTGCCATGTTCCCCCACACAGGACCCTCCTCCGGCTCCCAGACAAGACCCCACCTCTCTGCTGCTGCTTCCTCCACTTTGTCTGCTCCATCTAAGCTCAGCCCCATCCTGAGGGAGGAGAGGGGCTGAGGGAAGCCCTCCTGGAGTGACAGATCTCTGAACAGCCAGAACTGAGAACCTGCAGCAAGACACAGTTGGAGATGTCAATCTTTTATGAATGAACTTTGTAACTGATCCATTTATTCATTCATGCTTTTCATAAGTAAGAAGAATAATCCTGTATAAGTTGAATAAAGTATAATTAATATCATGTATTAACATTATTATACCACTGATAAAGATGATGGCATGATCTGAGGGTCTCTCCAGCACAGCATGCAGCTGAGGCAGGTCAGGAGGTAGAGCCCTCCACAGCCTCCTGACTGAGGCCCCCTGACTCGATACCAAGCCCCCACCATTGACTCGCCACATAGTCAGACCTGGAGGGACAATAAGGACCAGTGGTGCAAGGTGTCAGTGCCAGACAGTTGTCATCTTCACAAAATGAATGTCTTTTTTCTATTTGTGCACTCAGACCTTTGAAGAAGAAAGTCTCTCCTCGGATCCTTGCCACTGCATCAAAGCTGGTGTTACAGCGGTCTATGAAGGGGCTGAGGGGGACACCTTCAGTCAGTACTTCACAATTATTAGAACCTTATGTTGGGCTCATTTGTTCTTATTCGAAGTGCATCTACTGTGACTGGGAAGAGAATTAGCAATGCATTGTGAAGCAGCAGTATTACAAAGTCACTTCTTTGACAGACAGGAAGCCAGGGCAAAGACCTCAGAGTTCTTCTGTGGTTTGAACATTGACGACCGAGCTGAGTTCAGACTTTTCATCGTTTGTCGTTAGTTGAAAAATACCTCAGTTTATCTTTATTTAATTAAAGAAAATTCTGATATCCAGTCATTGCTTTTTTCAATGCACTCACTCAGTGCTTGAATTGGAATCATAGTCCCCTTGGGAAATAGTTGTGGACATTTTACTTGTCACCTGCATAGTTATGGTAACTTATTTTGCTGTTATCCATTTTCTGAGCCTGTGGAGAGAAGGGGACCCAGGGTGGAGCCTTGAGGAACTTCACATGTCATATTTGACAGCTAAGATTTGTAATGTAGAAACAGAGTAGTCCTCAAATCAGTAAAGAAGGACTAACCATTTTTCCAGCTTGTCTAATATGCTATGGTTGATGTTTTTAATATCTTACCCATATTTGTGATGATGGTGGTGACCTCTGTGGCGAAGCTGAGGGTCTGGGGCGAGGCGTGGAGCATCAGTGGCCAGCAGCTGGTTCCTTTTCCCTAAATCAGAAGATCAAATCTAATCAGATACTATATATATAATAATGATGTAGCATAAAAATGTTCAACGTTATGCTCAACAGCTGCTGATTGGCCCGGAGAAGCATAATGACTTTAGAAAAACACCGCAGTCACATATTTTCTAACAGTGAATGTCTTTCTTTGGAAACTTAAGTCTTAACAATACATGGCTTTCACTTTTCAGCATATTGTGGAGGATAAAACCGTCTGTACTTCCTCGATAACAAACAACTGGTTCAACGTTGTCCTCATTTAGCCATGCACGCTATGTGGCCATTTTGACTCTCTGAATATGTTAAGTCCTCATAATGAATTCATTATGTCTTCTTTCTATGGTGGTGTTGTGATGCTAGACTATATTTGGTTCTTGATATAATATATGCATCCTCATGTGCCAACCATGCATTTGCACCCTTTATTCAAAAATTAAAAATGTTATAGATGCCATTGCTCCAATTAAGGTAAAGGAAGTGACTGGGAAGAAAATATCTCCATGGAGAAAGGCCATGACCGTTAAAACAGAAAAAAGAGAATGTCGAAAAGCTGAACGCAGGTGGCGAAAAACAAATCTCCAGGTTCACTTTGAAATTTATAAAGAGAGACTTGGCCTTTATAATTTGGAATTGAAAAACGCACGACAATCATTCTTCTCTGACATCATTACCAAAAACAAAAACAACGCACGTGCCTTGTTTGCTACCGTCGACAGACTAACTAACCCCCCAGTGTCAGTAGCCCCTGAATTTCTATCCACCAGGGCGTGCAATGATTTTGCCTCCTTTTTCACTGACAAAATTCAGAAAATCAGACAAGCAGTCAGTGCCTCTGCATCAGGAACAGCAAATGTGTTGTCTCTGTGTCCACTTAACATCAATTCAGACATCATGACACAGTTCCATCAGATTAATGATAAAAACTTAGAGGACATTATCCAACTTCTGAAGTCCTCCTCCTGCTGCCTTGATATTATTCCAACAGGATTTTTCAAAGATGTTTTGCCTTGCATGGCCTCAGAACTACTTCATATAGTAAACAAATCTCTTCACTCAGGTATTTTTCCACAGGCCCTGAAAACTGCAGTCATTAAACCGCTCTTAAAAAAGAATAATCTAGATGCTTCAGTAATGAACAATTACAGGCCCATATCAAACCTCCCATTTCTAGGTAAGATCATTGAAAAAGTTGTTTTTCAACAGTTGAGTAATTTCTTGCATTTAAATGACTGTTTTGATGTGTTCCAGTCAGGCTTTCGTCCAAACCACAGCACTGAGACTGCTCTTGTAAAGGTCTTTAACGACATCCACTTAAACACAGACAGTGGCAGAACTTCAGTGTTAGTATTATTAGATCTCAGTGCTGCGTTTGACACTGTTGACCACAGCATATTACTGGACCGACTGGAAAACTGGGTGGGACTTTCGGAAACAGTTCTAAATTGGTTTAAATCCTACTTAAAGGACAGAAACAACTTTGTTTCTATCGGTAAATACACATCTGAGTTGACAAATATGACATGTGGGGTTCCTCAAGGCTCCATCTTGGGGCCTCTTCTCTTTAACATCTACATGCTACCACTGGCTCAGATAATGAAGAACAACAAAATAAGTTACCATAGCTATGCAGATGACACACAAATTTACGTAACAATTTCACCAGGAGACTATGCTCCAATTCAAACACTGAGTAAGTGCATTGAACAAATCAATGACTGGATGTGTCAGAACTTTCTCCAATTAAACAAAGATAAAACTGAGGTAATGGTTTTTGGAGCCAAGGCAGAACGTTTAAAAGTTAGCGCTGAGCTTCAGTGTGCAATGTTCAAACCAACAGATAAAGCCAGAAATCTAGGTGTAGTCATGGACTCTGACCTGAGTTTCAACAGTCACATTAAAACAGTTACTAAATCAGCCTACTATCACCTAAAGAACATATCTAGGATTAAAAGACTAATGTCACAGCAGGATTTGGAAAAACTTGTCCATGCCTTTATCTTCAGTAGACTCGACTACTGCAATGGTGTCTTCACAGGTCTCACTAAAAAATCTATTAGAAAGCTGCAGCTGATTCAGAACGCCGCTGCTCGAGTCCTCACTAACACTAAGAAAGTGGATCACATCACTCCTGTTCTGAAGTCTTTACACTGGCTTCCTGTGTGTCAAAGAATAGATTTCAAAATACTGCTGCTGGTTTATAAAGCACTGAATGGTTTAGGCCCAAAATACATTACTGACCTCCTGCTAAACTATGAACCATCCAGATCTCTCAGGTCTTCAGGGACTGGTCAGCTTTCTGTCCCCAGAGTCAGAACTAAACATGGTAAAGCAGCGTTCAGTTATTATGCTCCAAATATCTGGAACAAACTCCCAGAAACCTGCAGGTCCGCTGCAACTCTTACTACTTTTAAATCCAGGCTGAAGACTTTTCTTTTTGTCGCTGCTTTTATTTGAACTATTCATATCTTAAACTGCACTGTAACTTTTATCCATGTACTTTTTCTTGTAATGTTTAATTGAACTATTTATATTTTAGACTGCACTGTAACTTTTATCCATGTATTTTTTTCTTAATGTTTATTTGATTAGCTTTTCTTTTTTAATGCTTAATGTCTTTCAT